>APFE030826462.1:24652-86953 GCA_000404065.3 Pinus taeda | reverse complement strand
TGGACCCATGTCACTCCTAGTTTTCCCAAAAACATCGTTTAGGGCTTCAAAATGGCTCCGAAAGTTCAGGACCCGAAAAATGCTAAAAATAGTAAGTTGTGCTACAATTAAGGAAACTGAAAATGCTGAGAGAAACAATGATGGGGGTCCAGATGGACTTGGAAGGTGGCCACCAATATCCACCTGGATCATCTGTGTTTATGGTTATCTCTGTAATTTGTTGCGTTCTTGTTTAAATCTGGATTAGTGGTATCGGAGCGGTCTGCTTTTATTCTCTATTTTTCTTTGCATGTCCCCAACAAGGTTGGGATATAAGAAGTTATGGATTGAAATGGTCAACCCTTTACAAGACCAGCCCCAAAAATCATGATGGCCTCCCATGGCAGATGAAAAGAAAGATGATGGGGTAGAAGATCATATCCAAATCTTTCTCGAAGAAGCCCTCGAGTGACAAAGGAATGCAATGATGAATAGTTTTGCCTAGAACCATTAGTGGCTACTCAAGGCGACGCATCGGCTTCCAGAAACTCCTCTGGAAATGACACACCATTTAAAGTACAATTTAATTTGGAAATCCCCATCTTCGAGGGTCAAATAGATGCAGAAATGGTTAAATCTGCTAGAGGGTTATTTTTTTGTTCATGATTTTTCCAATCGGGAAATTATTATTTTTGCTCTTCTCAAAGTAGCCCCGCACATCAAGGACTAGTGGGAAACCTACTTCGAGCTGAAGGATGAAAGTATAAGCTCACTATTTCTAGCCAGACCCACTTGGGATTCATTCCAGGATGCATCAAGGAGTAGTACTACCCTGTCAGAAGATATGAGTATCAATACAAAAAGTGGACCATGCTGTGTGGCAAGGAAGGGACCAAGATGTACTAGAGTTTACCAATATTTTCCATATCCTTCTCACAAAGTTAGGTATCAAAGATTCAGAGCAACATTTGGTACTCAAATACCACAACTGCCTGCATAAATACATCCATGAAGAAATAGAATTCCTGAACATCCCCTCGCTTAGCACGGAAAAACAATATGCCATCAAGGTTAATGAAAATTTTAAATAGGAACACAACAAATTATAGAGTTAACCATAAACACAGAGATAAGTGGAAATAATACTTCATTTAATTAATGTAAAATACTGAAATATGCTTACAAATAGAATGGAAATAAAGCAACTAGGGCAATAGTAGCTTATCTCTAAGAAAATATGTGGCAGCTACATGCCTCTGAACTGTGTTACAATGAGGATCGAAGGCCTATTTATTGCTAAGAAACAATGGAAAACCCTAAATATCCAAAAACCTAACCCTAGAAGATGAAACTCCAAAGTGTGGGCCCCGTTTGGGTAAATTGAAACATCAACTTCCTGGGGTCATAACTTTGGCATATGATCTCCATTTGACGCGCACAATATCTCATTAGAAAGATCTATCCGAGAACTACAACTTTGGGAAGAGAACCATTAGTACGTGGACCCATGTCACTCCTAGTTTTCCCAAAAACATCGTTTAGGGCTTCAAAATGGCTCCGAAAGTTCAGGACCCGAAAAATGCTAAAAATAGTAAGTTGTGCTACAATTAAGGAAACTGAAAAATCCGAGAGAAACAATGGTGGGGGTCCAAGTGTGCAGGTGGCCACCAATATCCACCTGGACTAGTTTCACATCAATTCTAGGTCATATAATCAATATTTACTTAAGAGATTTGAATATACAAAGTAATAATGCTACTAAATTATATACTTTCAAACAAAATTTAGTCGTTTCCATAAAAAGGAAAATTCAAAATTTCTAATAGAAGAGGAATCAATAATAATAATGATAACTCCATGATTATAAAATTGCAATATGGCTTACACCCTTCTAAAGTCTTATGTAGCTAGAGACTTCATATTAGGTTGGCAAGGGTACAAAAACTTTTGTAAGGTATTGTGGTTGAGTTATATATTATACTAGGAGAAATGGAAATATACTTGAAAAAAAATTATCTAATGAAGCACCCAAATTTAAAATTAATACCCTACATTGAATCTAGACTTATATTCTAGACTCTCTAAAATTTATATATAAAGAGGTTTAAAATTAAGATCTTACCCCCCATGGTAGGTGCCCAAGCATGGCATATATGCCAAATTTTAGATAAACTAGATGGGTTGGATAACAAAGTTTAATCTCGACTAATAATACGACAGGGATCACATTCACTTCATTCAAGGATGTTAAGGATTCATAACCACCCATCCAAGTGGAGCCCTCTTCCGGATACGGCGATTATGAGAGCCTACATTTTTGGTATAGTTTTTTATAATGGAAATGGTGTCGTTCTAATTTTAGTATTATGCTTTTAATTTACATGAAAGAATTATATCATTAGCAATATGTAATGTTAAAATTTTGAGACTCTAGTAATAGCTTGGCTTACCATGTGGTAGGCAAATATCTTATGGACATATGCTATGTATCTTTTCATTTGTAAATTAATATAAAGTCACTATCTAACCTTACTATAAAAAATGTTCCATGTGCCATAATCTACTAAAGGGTTTTTGTTTTAGATGTGTATCCTTAATCTAAATATACTCCCACATATTTGAATTATGGTTGGGAAAATATTTTAGGAGGCAAATGCCTCCTTTATTTATAGTATATATATTAGAATTCCATTGTTTCTCATTGGATTAATTATAGAATACTAGTGCACACCTAGCCCATAGGTTTGACAAATATAAAGAGATATCTAAGTACTCGAAAGGGAAAGCAAATTTCAATCCCACCTATATTTATTTTTAATTCCATTTTGATATATATTCATAGTTTCACTAAACCAACAACCATAAACAAAGGTTTAAGAATAGATATCTTGGGGATTTTTTCTAAGGAAGGATTTCGACGAATGTTATAATACCATAAATGGATTAGATTTCCATTTCTTTGGTTCCGTATTAGATTTTCCTATATCATAGGTGTTACAACATTTCACAATCGCTAGGTTGAGGAGCATATACCTTCTTCTAGTATTATATCAAGGCATTCTTTCTAATATTTGAAAATATGCTTCTTTATAAGTATTGATCTTTACTACCATAATATTATTATGACATTTCCCCATATTAGTTTTGTTCTCATTTCCAAATTTATTATTGTTGTGTCTTTTATTTCTAAACCTTCTCACTCTATTTGTGATTTTCCTATGTTCCAATTTGTTAAACCGTATTCCTTGGTGTTAACATTACATCCATGGTCGAGATATTTCCTTATAGCCTTAGAAAATTATTGTATGATGTTTTCTAGGGCTATAAGTGCTACATGTTCATAAATAACTAAGACCAACAATATTTTTTTATTGATATGATGATTCTAACTAGGTCCAACCATTGAGATCCCCATTGTTAAAACCATTTGTCTATCTATCTTTGTATTCCTTGATACCAAGGAAGTTAAGTTGCATAAAGGTATTGAAATACCTAAATAGTTAAAATAGGTGCAATATAATTCATTTGGGAAATACAACATTCTTGAACTCACATGAAGCTCTCCTACTAACACATTTTCAACATATATATAGCTCTTTTAGCTATTGTATTCATTCCTATAAGTATTGAGAAATATATTTATAACTTTTACAAAATATTTTGTGATAATATAATTAGAGAACCATAAAAACATACTATCCATTATGAATTGTAAATAGCTAATCACTTTAAACCTTCTCATATAGTTTATTGCTTGGATTCATTGTACTAATATTTCATGTTCTAATTTCTCAGTCAACATTCAAGGATAACAATACATAGAAGGAGGGTAGTGGAAAACCATTGTAGAGACATACTTTTTTTTGTCGAATGATGTATAAGGAAATATAACCATAGTAAATATACACTCTACCATTCACCAGTGGGTCTATCAATGATTGATTGAATCTAAACTTGTGGATAACTTCCAAGTGAAAGGAATGTTGGACCCTATTCGAGTCATCTTCCATCTCCATATTAATTATCATTCCAGTCTCTCAATTGAACAATATGTAATGAATTTCCCATTTAAGTAATAGAATTAGATCCACAATTTCCCTTCCCAACATGAAACCTCATTAATTATTGGTAATTGCATGGAAAATTGTTTTTTCATCCTAGTGGTTATGGCTTTGGTTAAGTTATTTTATATTAATTTTCTTAAAGAAAAGTGATAAATTACTCTGGATGTACATCTTGGTATGAGATATAGAGAAAAGAGTTAATGTAGCTTCCCATATTCTTCTTTCTTAACAAGTATTTTAACATTTTCGTTAAACAAAACTTTACAATGGAACATCATGCTCTAAAACAATGTATAGAAAATCCATCTAGCCTTGGCTATTAGTTTAATTAATGTCACCAAACTTATTGAAAAGCTCCTTTCTATTTAATTTCCTTGGTCAAAATGGTGTTGTTTTCCTCAAGGTACGATTTGAATGTGTTCTATGATATCTTGCACTTTCTAAGGAATTAATTATTCTTCCTTTCTAGGCGATGCATGTCAATTTTTGAACATATGTCTCTCAATTGATATCATCTACTCAATGAGCTCAATTGTTTCAATTTATTTTGATAGGGACTCTAGCTAGTTTTGATATCATTTACATTATTTGTTCAATGGGATACATAAAAATTTGACCGAATTGTTTACGGTCTACTTGACTACCTTGAGCTTTGATTCCCAATCAAAGGAAGGAAATTCCATGATGGATTAGTCAATGTTGTTACAATTAAATTCATAAATTTTGAATTTTGAATCTAAAGAGGGTTGCAATCCCATTTTAAAATTATAACTTCCATCTTCTCCCACATTTGGTCCCTAATTATACCACCTCCTCTTTTCTCTTTATTGAAGAGGAATATGCTAAAATTCATTGCTAATACATTATATTTATCAAGAGGATTTTCCTTTTTGATTACATGTTTCCTAGGATTCTATGTTGTTTGAATGTTAGACATCCATTGAATATTCAATTGAATGAAAAACATAATTGTTGAGATATGTTTAAACCTCATAATATTATAGTTTTGAGCATTGTGATGATTCTAGGACAACCAATGAATGACTTTACATTGTGCAAATTCCTTCTAGTGGTTCTCTTGCATTGATTGTCATTTCTCACTAATTCTCCATTTCTTTTTCTCAATATCCAAAATTTCCCTTTTCTCCAGATTCACGTCTTGGATAAGGACCACTATAGGTTTTCTGGCCCTTACTAAATATCTAAAGGCTTCTATTTTATTTTCACTTCCTAGTCTTCTATAGTTCCCGCATAGTAGTATAATTTCTTATTGCGTGGTGTTTTGGGGTTTCCTCCTATAATTTTTGGATGTTATTGAAATCCTTTTTATTTCATGAATTGAGATATTCCTCCCATATTAATTGTATATTAATCATTCCTTGTTGTTTCCAATGCTTTTTATCAACTTGATTCTCCCTCTCATTTTTCTTTTGATGATTTCCTTCCTTTTTAATTAGTTTTTCTCATTTTCTCTCCTCGCCCTTTTTTTATATTGATTTATATTCCATGCTAATACCATATGAAGTTTTCTCAACTAATTTAAAATCTATTTCCTCCAACCCATCTATAACTATATATTTCTCAAGGTCTCAGGTAAGTTTCTCTTGGATGTCTACAAAATAGAAGGCCAAAATATATAAGGTGTAAGGACTAGTTCAATATACTCCTATTTTTTTTATTTGACCACTGCTAATGCTCTTTTGGATCAATAGATAAAATCAAATAACAATTTGAGGTAATAGCCTTAGTTGTTCCTTGTTTCCGATTCATATTTTTTGAATTTAGTTCCTATGGGGGAACAAGTTGATTTAATGGGAATAGATCTAGCTTGTTTCTTAGATGTTGATCTTTTCAAACTCTTAATAAAACCTCAATATAGCACATACTATTCTTTAATGCTTTACACACCTGTTCCTACTCTTGTTTTGTTAGATTTTCTTACTAATTCTCCACACAATGATTGGCAAAATTTCCATGTCCATAATAGATTTTTCACTTAACGGAAATTGCTTACATTCTAGTTATTGGAGAAGAAAGGATAATGGATTCTTGGCATCAATTCTCTAGAGACACCTCAACGCACATGTGGGAACATGTGTATTTGCTAACTTTATGAATAGAATTATCAATGTATCTACCTAGAGTGCTCACAATGAATTTGAACCACATTTCCACCCCAACAGTGAAGAGGTAAATGGGTTATACACACCCATACATGTAGAAAAGATGGGATACTTGACCTGGGGTAAAAATTAGGGGTTACTATGTTGAAATACATACCTATAGAGATAAAAGAATCCAATCTACTTCTAAAACTAATGTCATGGTCTCCTTTATCTTCAAAGAGGAAATCATATAATCCTTTTTCACATAAACACGCTTTAGTGTAACTTTTAAGAAAACTTGCCGATTCTTTTTCTCCTAAATATCCATTGAACCTCTATAAATTAACCAATAAATTCATATTCCACATAAGGTAAGGATATTTTGTTTGAAACCTACATTTGCGAGGTACACTTTCAAAAACTAATAAAAGATTTGTGCATTGTGGAAACTAGTAACTAAATGGAAGCAACATTATCATCAAATTTAGGAGGTTGAAGGGATCCTCCCCTTAAAATTCTAAATACATCAGAAGGACAAAAAAAACAAGTAAGTTGTAACAATGAGATATTAAAATTTAAAAAATGTCATCTAAATAAATTTCAATATTCAATAATTAATTGTAATTTTATTACATATATAATTAGTGTTTTTTATTATTTTCATTTATATGAAACTAACATAAATATTAAATTATAAAAAAAATAATATCCAATAATAAAAAGTATATGATATCTATATATATATATATTATATATATATATATATAATATATATATATATATATATATATAATAAAGAAAATTATTTTTCTCAATTTAAGTTTTTTTTTTTGATAATAAATATATAATTTTTCCAAAAAATATTGTATTTTCATTCCTTTTTTAATAAAGTATAATAATTGGGGTGTGGGCTGAGAGAGCACTATGGGGAAAGCATAGAATGAGGGTTTGGAACAACAAGAGGTTTTTGGTTACCATGGAAGGGAGAGGAGGGGGCAGTTCTACTCCCACCTATAACCATGTAATGGTGAACAAAAATAAGGAAGTGGGCTCGAATCACTTCAAAAATCCAATGGAGGTAGGAAAGGAGAGGATAGGCATGGAAAAACTGGAAAACAACAATTCACATGAGCAAGAAAAGAATCATGAGGAGGTCAAAAGAGAGAATAGAGCAGAAAGAAGTAGTCAGAAAACTAGGAATAGGAGTGTGACAAAACCCTGCAAACCCAAGTCAGCCATTAAACCCCAGGTTGTTTTAAATAATCTGGCATTACAAGAGAACAGGGATCATATGGCGAGATATGCAGTTATATGTAAATTTATGGGGATATGGCCAACGGAGAAGGTGTTGCATGTGTGGATAAGAAACTAATGGAAACCTAAGGGGGAAATTACCATCCACCTTAGGTCTAAGGGTTTCTTTGCAGTGGTGTTCACAAACGTAGAGGACAAAGACAAAGTGTTCGAAGGAGGACCATACTTCTATACAGCGGTTGGCCTCTACATGCGACCATGGGTGATGAATTTTGACCTCGAATGAGAAACCTTCACTTCAGTACCAGTATGGATATGACTCTACTCCTACCTTTAAATTACTGGCTACCTGAATCCTTAAAGGTTGTAGGCAATAAATAAGGTCATTTTGCAAAAATTTCAGAGGTGACTCTACGAGGGAAATATACCTCCTTTGTGGGCATATGTTTAGAAATGGACCTATTAGGAGCACTTCCGGATGAAATGATTCTATAAGTGTATGATGAAGAATGGGTGCAGGTAATGGACTATGAACATGTCCCATTCAGATGCCACAAATGTCATGAGCATGGACACCTCATCAGAGATTTCCCTTTAAACAAACTAGAGGACAATATGAAAACCGACAAAGTCAAAGACACCGAAGGCTTTACCAAGATGGGAGGCAAAGGGAAAGGAGGAAAATAGTACGAAAGGAATACTAGCAAGGATAAACACCCAAGTCATAATAGTTTTGAGATTTTAGAAGAAGAAGATCAGAACAATGCGATGAACCAACCAGCGGAGGATAATCATTCGGAGAAGGAAAAATATGCCAACTTGGGGGATGTACTGGAGAATAGTAAACTTGAGGAAAATATTCCTAACATCATGGAACTTGGCAGGGACCATGAGATGACCCCAAGTGAAGTGGGAACATAGGACATAGAGTATAGGGGATTCTTGAGAGGGAGAACCTCAACCTAGAAAAGTTCTTGGAGCAGGGAACCACCAAAGGGGATGGTTCTCTACCACAAGAGGAGTTTCACAGAGTACAATAGCTCTTCCTCTGGAGATCTCAAGCAAAAGGTTCTGGAATCAAAAGAAACCATGGCAACAATGAAACGAAGGGGTTAAAATGATGGATGCAACATCAGGACACACTTCCAAGAACCCAGGCAGGAAAAGAGGAAGAAAAAGATAGAATTAGTCACTGACAGAGTGTGAGACACTCATTATTAAGTCATGTAAGATGACATACCTTACTAGTTACTCATTTACTAATCTTTCATAATGAAGCCCACAACCTGGAACATTAGGGGTCTAGGAAGCAAAAGGAAACAAAGAAATCTTAGTAATAGAATAAAAGATGAAAAACCAGACATGGTGTTTATCCAAGAGACAAAATGTTCAATAGATAAAATCACAGAGATTCATAGAAAATGGCTCATTAAGTATGAATATCTAGAAGTTAAAGAAGACAACATGGCATGAGGTTCTCACTCTCTTGAATCCCTAGAAACTTGGAATCCTGGATGCTGAGGATCTAGCAACTACCTCTCAATAGTGATCCAACCTTTGGGTGATAAGGAAATATATATGATCACAAATGTCTATGGTCCTTAAAAACTAGAAGACAAACTCAGGTTTCTCACCTCACTGGAGGAGTTGAGAAGGAGACATCCTATTGTTCCCTAGATTCTAGGAGGGGATTTTAACATGATCAGATCTCTTACAGAAAAAGAAGGTGGGACCATAACACTAGGTAAAGACTCCATTGCCTTCCAGAAATTCCTAATCGACATGAGGTTGGTGGATACAAAGACAATAAATGGTACTTTCACATGGAACAATAAGAGGGGAGGGGCTTCTTAAGTTGCCTCTAAACTAGATAGATTTATAATCTCGGAGGACCTCTCTCTCACTGGCCTTGACTTGACTACATCAATCCTTCCTTTTCGAGGCTTATATCACTAGCCTATCCAACTTGAAGCATCGTTTATAGGTAGTCCAAGGAATATACCTTTTAGGTTTGAAAATGTCTAGCTCACCCACCCTGACTTCATTAGTAATATTGGCAAATGGTGGATGGAATATTTGCCCGTACGGAACTAAGATGTTTCTCTTACAAAAAAGACTAAAACACATCAAATTTAGGCTTAAAGAATGGAACAAAAAGGAGTTTGGCAACATTTTCAAAGCGAAAATAGAGGTTGAACACAAACTATAAGAAATCAATTAGATCCTTATCACGGATGGCTTTACCAAGGAAAGGAAAAGGCAAGTTAACACTATAGAACATGAATGGGATGATAGATTTTAGCAGGAGGATATCTTCTGGAAGAAAAAATTGAGAGTGCAATGGCTTAAAGAAGGTGACTGAAACACCAAGTTTTTTCACACGTCAACCTTGGATCATAGGGCACATAATAGGATTTCAAAGCTAAAAAACACTCAAGGAAAAGAGCTCAACACCTAAAAAGAAATGGAATGTGCTCTGGTGCAACATTTCCAAAGCATTCCAGAGGAGCCGCTCATAGACAAATCATAATTTATCAACAAATTCACAGAGTATATTCTAAAGCTTGTAACCAGGGAAGATAATTTCAATATTAATAGGCTAGTGACTGAAGAGGAAGTTTCTAAAGTTATTAAAGAAATGCAAAATGGGAAAGCTTTAGGACTGGATGGGTTCAATGTTGACTTCTTTAGAACTTGCTAGGGAATAGTCAAATAAGATATCCTTGAAGTTGTGGAGGACTCTGGAAGATCCAAAACAGTTTTGAGGGTGCTTAATACTTATTTCATAGCCTTTATTCCAAAGGAGAAAAAAGCTATGACACCAGATAGATTTATACCCATAGCTTTATGCAATGTGGTGTACAAAATTATATCCAAAGTAATTTCAAATAGACCCAAGCCCGTACTTCCAACGCTTATGTTTGAGGAGCAAACTGGTTATGTGGAAGGAAGACAGATTCTAAACAACATAATTCAAGCTCACAAGGTGGTTCATTCTCTGAAGAGAAATAAGAAAGTGAGTATGATCATACAACTTGACCTAATGAAAGGTTATGACAATCTTAACTGGTCGTACATAAGGGAAGTACTAATAGCATATGGCTTCAACCACAACTGGATACGATGGATAATGACCCTGGTTACTACAACTAATTTTTCAACCCTGCTCAATGGCTCCCCATCGAGAACCTTTACGCCTTCGAGAGGCCTACGATAAGGAGATCCGCACTCCCCCTTCCTCCTTATTCTCATGATGGAATAATTAGGCAAAGCCATTAAATTTGCCAACATAAAAGGACGAATCCAGGGTCTCAAACTCACCCCAAATGGGGATATCTAGACTCATCAACAATTTGTGGATGACACTATGTTGCAAGTTACACCCATGGTCAAGGAAGTTGAAGCGTCCAAACAAATCTTGAACGACTTTGCTATAGCCGCTGCTACAGAGATAAGCTTCACCAAATAAAAATTTCCTTTTTAATTACTGACATTATCGTTCAGAGAAATATCTCCAGAATTCTCAGCTTTCAAAGAGATCAGCTACCATCCAAATATATGGGAATACCTCTCATTAATAAACCTCAGAGCAAGGAAGTTTGGGAGCTAGTTACTAATAGACAGTAGGATAAAATCAGGAAATGGACAAGTAGGTCTTTGAATTTAGCTGGACGACTAGTGCTTAAAAGTTTTTCTTACAAACTATTCCCACCTTCATGTTCTCAACTGTTCCTACTCCGAAAGGAGTTTTGAAACTAATCAGAAATATTCAAAGAGATTTTCTCTGGGGCAAAGGGGAAGAGAAAAATAAAAGGGCTTTGGTAGCTTAGGACAAGATATGTAAACCTAAGAACCATGGGGGTCTGGGACTTCATGACCTTGAAACCCTCAGCAAAGTCCTGATGGCTAAGCTTCAGTGGAGATGGCTAAAGGAGTCGAAAACCCCATGGGCAAAGCTCCAGAAATAGAAGTATGCAAACAATTGGCAAGAAAGCGATCATGTTTGGATGTTTGAGCACATTAAAGGTTCCCTGATTTGGAACAATGCTTGGGAGAATAAAGCTATAGTTCAAGAGCACAGTTTCTGGGAGATTAGAGATGGAAATCTAGCATGGTTTTCAGAGGATAACTGGAAATAGGAACCGAACTTGTGTAGAGAAGAATTAGCCAATCTTAAGGATGACATGGATAATAAAGGGTTACTCAGGGTAAGGGATTTCTAGGATCAAACAAGAAACAAGGATAAATGGAGAACATGGAAGAACCTATGATACAGTGAAGAAATCCCATTGAAAGCCCAAGAAGAAAATCTTGCAGTCATCTTGGAATTAAAAAAAAATATTAACATCTACATTGTATGACCAATTGAGATGGGGAAGAAACAATGAAGGCAACTTCAACCTCAGAGAAGCCAAATTAATTTCCATTGGGCTTGATTTTCCAAACCCTAATAAAATATGGAAGGACCTATGGCAGAACTCGCATTAGATGAAAATTAAACTATTCATGTGGTTGGTGCATCATAAAAAAGTTCTTACTTGGGAGAATCTTTGGAAAAGAGGTCTAGTTGCTCCTTCTAGATGCTAGTTATGTTGTCTACAAGAAGAAATGATGGAGAATCTACTTAACATCTGCTCATTCACCTCTACCTTATGGAATTGGGTAGCCTCAATCTTTAGGCAAACTGACAGAGAGAACCTAGCATTACTGGCACTTTAAGTAATTGGTGGAAAGATTTCTCAGAAAATGAAATTGTCAACAAAGCATGGACTCTAATCCCTGGTTTCTTGATCTGGGATGTCTGGAAAGAATGCAATAATAGGATTTTCAAGAATATAATTGGTTCGACACACAGCATCATAGATTAAAATTAAAAGACATCTCAAAGAAACTGCTAGCACTTGTCTTAAGCAACCCCCCGAAAACCCACCTCTAAACAAGGATGCACACATACTTCTGCAATTGGTCTCTAGTTGATGGTCCCCTAATGCACAAGCAAGAACACAACCTATACAACAGTGGGCAAGGATTTCTAGAAACCTCCTCCATATGGTTTTCTGAAATTTAATATAGATGAAGCCTCCATAGGAAACCTTGGAGTGGCTGTTATGGCGGAGTTATCAGAGATGAGAAGGGATACATACGGTCTATATTTCACAGTCACTTGGGCAATTTGCACTAACAATATGGCGGAAATCATGGCCTTTGAGCAATGCCTAGAAATATTGATTGAGTTAGACTCACACAATGCCCATTGTAAAAGCAGACTCTGAGCTAATAATTAACTTGGTCAAGAAGATATGCAATGGTACAGCACCAGAAAAAGTGTCAAAACAATGGCGATTATTGCATGTCTATCAGCACATTCAATCACACCTAAGAAGCCTGAGAACACTCCAGTTTGTTCATGTTCACAGAATAGCTAACGGGTTAGCAGATCGGCTGGTGAACGAAGAAGTACTATGTTCAAAGATCAATAGAAGATATGCCTGGATGAGGATGCCTTTAGGGAAATTGCGTGGGGACTGCCACAGGCAGGCTATCAAATATAGGGAACACTTTCAAAAAATGAGAACTAAACAAAGAGAAGACCAATGAAAACAGTAGGTAGTGGATCAAGCACAGGGCAGAAGAAAGTTATAAATTGTGGTCAAGTTGGAAGGTTGCTAACTGAAGATTCCTCTGAAATCCTTCATCTTATGCACTGCGGGCTGGAAAATTCACGAAGGCTAATCTCCCAAACAGACCCAAACTATTATAAAGTGATGGCCTATGTAACTTTCGAGTTCATAAGAAAAGCTAAAAAGTGTGCAAGTTTATCGAGATCTAGTAAGAAATCCTTCATCCCTTGGATGTCAGTTTGAAAGCTGCACGAGATATAATTCCTCAAACAAACCCGAAAAATTATTGTATGGCAGATTCTAAACTTTTCAGGCCCATAAGATAGGTTAACGAGTGGGCTAGTTGGAGGGATCGCTACGGTAATCCCCCATCCTATGGATTTCAGGCAGAGAAAATTCTCGACGGTTAATTCGCCATTCGGGCCTGAAATAGTTTAGTGCGGCAACTTATATTATTTTGGTGTCCAATAGAAAGGTTAAAGTACGGGCGAGGTTTAGCCCCGAAATCAATCAAGACCATTAGGTCTTCTAGGGCAAGATCACACGGTCTTTGAGTTTAATTGTTATTCGAAATTTAAGGATATTGCACTACGACATAGTTTTGGGTCCTTGGTTCAGTGGGCTCACCTTCAAGGGTCGATAAGTAGCCTTTTGGTCAGTTGGTCCTTTAGGATAGTCTGTTTGGGTTTAGCTTAGTTACTCGGCGCTCTTCATAGGGCAGACTGTCTTGCCCTTGTTTTCTTTTGTAGTCTTGTTTGTAATTCAGTTCGGGGTTATCCCTGGCTTCTGTTGAAATATCGCAGAGCCGGGTTGTACAATACGTATTTTTTCAGATTAATGGAAGGGTTCACACTTGATCAAAAATAAAAGTATAATAATTACTTTATATTAATAATACTATATTGTGAAAATTATTGAGAGATTAAGACATGCTACATACCAAAACATTGAACTTACTACTTTACCATTAAAATTCAATTAAAATTAAAAGAATTGGTAAGAGTGTGGAAAAGAAATGAACTAGGATAATGTTTCTACCATTTTCCTATAGTAATTTTATTAAACATTACTATTTTGTGAAAAACTATTAAATGGAGACTTTCTCCACAACCATCACATGCATTTGTTGATTAGCTTCTATCTCAAATATATTAAATAATTTTTAAATATATTATATCATAAATATAATAGAGTTAGGAAACACAAGATTAGTTATTTTTCTTTTGGGTCTTTTTTACATTTCTCTTCTATTGAACAAACAAATATTATCTTGAAACTTTGATATATTTTTCACATAATATTTATGTATTTTATCATTTTGTAAAAAGCTTACCACATAATTAATAAACACTAAACATATTTACCAGAATTAAATTCCTATATTTTTATTAATCAAACTTTGCTTTGTATTTCATACTAAAAATAGTGACAAGATATCAAAATTGTTTAATGAAAAATTCATTTACCTAAAATTATATGACCTCCCAACTTTTATTAAAAATACTTATTTACAATTTATATATAATTTAATCTCACTTATTAAAAAATCAAAATAACTGATTTACGATTTATATATAATTTAATCTCGCACATTTAAAAAATAAAAATAAAAGTACTACAATAAATATTATTGTTATCCTTATTATTGAAAACTCCATGATCATAACTTAACCTCTTTCATTTCTTATAACAATACTTTTTCATTTGAGAGAGACCACCTTTTCTTAGAGGGAAGGACTCTAAAAAGAAAAATGAAAAATAAATCAAACATGAGAGCTTATTCTCATAACAATACTTTCATATTTGATAGAGACAACCTTTTCTTCGAGGTGATCGAATAGATTTGAGACCTCTGGCCTCTTCAATCTGTGATGAAACATCTATCCTATCTTTTCTAGGAAAGGTGAGGGAGAATTAACATATAAGAGAATAAGAAAGTATAGAAAAAGGCCAAGAGCAGAAAACTGTACTGGTTTATTGTTCCAAATTTAGATACTAACAAATAAATATCAATATTCAAAGTTGTTCAAGCTTTTCTAGTAATATATATATATATACAAATAAATAAAGAAAAAGAGATAGTCAATCCAATACGATCACATGTTATCACAAATCATCTTCATAACTTTTCATTTCACCTGTTATTGCAAATCATATCAAAACATTAATGTCAATATCCAAAACTGTTCAAGCTTCTATTTAATCTTACACATTTAAAATATCACTTTGAAAGAGATACAGACTTCCAATCCTCTTCACTGATCCATTAATCACACAAGAGACTCCATCAATCACTTCACTTGTTATAGAAAAGCATCCTCATAACTCGAGATTCAAATATTAGTATCCTATAATAGAAATGTTATAATTAGAAAGTATTTTAATATTTATGAATTTCCGTTTTCGCTAAGTTACCCCTTTTGAAGTTATAATTAGCTGATTGTACGCTTAATATTAATATAAAAATAACTCGAAGTTCCTTGATCACATGGTGATTTGTTCCCGTCACCACGCTTCTCACAAATACAAATGTGCACGAGCATAAACACAACCACAATAAAAACGATATTTATTTGTGCTATATTGACTTATAAATAATCCACTTCATATTTGTCAAAAATAACTGACATTATCTTTTTCAAATTTACATCGGTTCACGGATGAACATGCACCTCCCTTCCCTTGAAACAATTCAAATGAAATGATAAAAATTTGTAGAAGCTACCGAAGTCAATGAAGGATGTCTTGTCTCCCTCGTTTTCCTTAATGGCACAACCGGTCAGCTGCGTAACATCCATGGCAAGCCTAAAGTCGTTGATTAGGAAATACAAAGAGCGCGCACTTTGGGCGGAGAAAAATAACAACCGACCATTGTGAGAAAAATAACATGGGGCGGTGACATCTAGAAGCGGTGCATTCAATCTGACCTCACGTAGCCTTACCATGGTCGAATTTCACTCTATTTACACAGCAATTCCTTTTCAAAGGTTGTGTGTCTACATTTCATATCCCTTGGTGTATAACAGTCGCTTTCTTTGGTTTCTTTTGATCATTTAGTTTCCAATTGTAGCACTTCCACGGCCCAGATGGTCATGGATATCCATACTTTGCAAAGCCTTGTAGAACCAACTAGGGGAAGACCCTAGCGGCCACTTCATGCAGATAAGGAATTATATGGGGCCTCGCATGGAGGGCCACAGTGAGTGATGCAGCCGAGGATGACTTGCCAGAATGCACTAAAATTCTGAACGGTTAAAACCATGTTGTGTATAACGTTGTCATATGCTGTATATCTTGCAGTACTTCTCATGCCAGATCTCAGATGATATTGTATATAGACGAATGGGTTACTTGGCAGAAGATTGGCCTGATGGCATCACCCCGAGCAACACAAATTTATTATTGTCACTTTGTTTGAATCTGATCCTATTACCAGTTGTGTGGTAGTATGCTGCATGGCAATGGAATTTTCTTCTCTAGTCAACGATCACGAGAATAGCTTTCTGTAAACAACTTAGATTTTGTTGCTTTAATATATTTTCTAACCATAGATAAAAGTGCGCTGGCACGGTGAACTCATTACAGGTAACAAGATATACGCTAGCAAGATCTGTAAATTATATGCTTTGGAACAAAGATTATCATTTCCTGAAGGAGAGAATTTAAAAAATTTATAATATAAGGGGACTTCGTAACAGTAACTGATGTCTTCTAAAGGCTTAAGCAGTTGGAGAGTCCATAGTAGTTTCGAAAGGTAGAAAATCATTAGAAGGAATTGGGCTTGAATTCTACCACATATTACGAGAAATGAAACTAGACTTGGAAACATCTAACAAAAAGTTCAACTTCAAAATTAATACCTCGGACTGAAGACATTCCAAACTCTAAAGCTATATGTCAAGAGATTACAAATTAAAATCTTATCCCCATAGCAAATGCCCATCTGTGAGATATATGTCAATAGATTACAAATTAAGATCTTATCCCCATAGCAAGTGCCTATATGTCAAGAGATTACAAATGAAGATCTTATCCCCATAGCAAGTGCCATGTGTGAGATATATGTGAGATATATGTTAGTGCCATGTGTGAGATATATGCTAGATAAATTAGATAGGTTGGATAAAAAAGTTTCAATCTTGACAACTAATATGGCAAGCATCACCTTCAATCACTCCATTGGAAAATGATAAGGACTCACAGCCACCAATCCAATTGGACTCGCCTTCCAGATAACTAAAGACATACTCTCCTTCCGGATAACGTCATTGTAAGAGCTTTCATTTATGTAACAGTATTTTATAAGGGCAACCTTAATTTATTTAACAATATCTTATACCCCCAATGCTGTTGTTCTAAGTTTTAATATATGGAAATATGTTTTTATTATTCATGATTTTACTTTATGTGATATACTTATAAAGTTAGCGAGAGGAAATGCTCATTTTCAGACTATGCTAGTATTTCAGTTTCTGATGGTTTAGACTAATAACTCATGGAAATATGTTATCTATCTTTTTTTGAAAATTAATATATATTGATTATTTAACTTTATAAAAAACAAAATTCCAATTCATCATAATTTAGTAAAGAATTTTTCCTTTCAAAAATGTATTCTTATTCCAAATATATTTTCACATATTTAAAGGATGATTAGGAAAATATTATAGAAGACCAATGCATCCTTAATTTATAGAATATACATTGGACTTCAATCCCTTAACATTAGAATAATTACTTAGAACTAGTGTGCACATAGTTCATAGGTTGGAGAGCTCTAAAGTGTGAGAATAGTGTTGTCATTGATGTGAAAGTGTATGGCTTTACATGTTTTGAGGTCCAGCACGAAGCTTATATTTGGAGCACTGTTTGGTACGACATATTACTTCAAGTTACCTTGAAAGGTCCATAGATGGATAGGTCTTTGAATTTCCTTTATAATGATATATTGAAGCCTAGACAAACACCTGGCAAAATGGGAGATAAGTTCCTTTACAATTGGTATGTAAAGGGTTAGTTGGGACGGTTCAGGCCTCAAGGTTCCAAAAAGACTATGTCTGGTGACAAATTTCTTTTTTAACTAATGTTTTCAAGATCAAGAGGAATTCAATTGAACTATGATTTACAACAAATCATGCCCATTTAATTTTGAAGTAATATGGTATTCGCGGTCCCACAACAAACCACATTGACATGCCTCATCAGTTTCCTCACCGTGAACCATGTATGGAGTCCCGAGGTCTCGAGACTAACAATCCTAAGAGATGTGATTTTCCCCATCAACTTCCATGTAGATTTTATGTCTAACCTTGTATTACATTGGTGGAGGTATGTCATGGTCTCAAGGTATCAATATTAGCGAGACGAAGAGATGAGTTGCAAGAGGGGATGACTTGAGTTAACTATTATGAACTTTAATATCTTACACTAGGAGGCAGTTATCTCTTAAAGCATCATGAAAAAGAATGAGGTTCTTGAGAATAACAAGGTCTTGAGAATGAGACAATAATTTTCATGTTCAATTACATTAATGTTAAATGTTAGGGCTTGACCTTAAAACTTTTATAAGGGAATTTCATGAGAAACACAAGTCTAGGAACCCCTTGCCTCCATATAGATGATAGAGAAAGAGGAGACAAGACATGTTTTTATTGGCTAATAGTGACAACATGGACCAATTGGTAGAAGATAGGTGGATTAATTGCAAGATGACATATGGCATGATGTGGCAATAGGAATACCTGTAGAAGTAGAGGAAAGTGACATGTGATAGGCTATTTCAATGCTTTCAAGTGGCCAAGTGGGACAAAAATGGGTGAGACATGGATAAACGTCTAAGTGAGATGTGGAATTTGATGACATCATCTCTCCTTAGTCGTCTCGATAGTGGCCAATGTGAAAAATAGTGCAAGGTAATGAAGATCGAGAGGAAAACTTCTCCATCAACTAATATGAATTTTGGACATCCCGTCTTTGTGATGAGAAGTGGAAGGCCTACAATGGATATAGGTAGAGTTTGAGATAGATAGGGTGGCTAATGGAAAGTGTTTTTTCATTTTATGGTATGTCAATACATAGGGAAAAGCATGAGGGCCACACTTTTGGCATAACAAAGTGTTAAGAGCTCAAGCCCCTTGTATTAAAGATAAGCCAATTGAGGTGTGAAATTCTTAGGCCTATAATATTATTACATAATGCTGCAAACATGCAATAAAAGTGATCTGAAAATCACTCTTGAGTGAATGAAGGTATTGCAAACTCATGTGCTGGTGTGTGTCTATGTTATTTTAGGCAACGGATTGATCTGATTGAAAAATACATAGACACTGGAAAAATTGAAAACACTAAGGGAAACATAGTGAGCAAATAGAAGAACACAAAAAATTAATAAGGAGTTCACCCTATTCTCCAAGGCTACATCTCTGTTCCAGCTTTCAATGGTGGCCTTCTTTTATTGTGTCTTTAAAGCAGAGTTTTTACAGTGAGGAGCTCAATTTGAGTCTCCTCAAACAGATAATGCTTTGTAGGGTGGTTCTTGGATTCCCCAAGTCACTAGAGCGCAGAGACTCTTTCCTTATCAAATCTTGACTTCTCTGGTCTTTAATGGGAGGAGCCCAATATGGTAGTCAATTCCCGATAGATATCCTCACAGGGATTGCTTGAACCTCTCAAGCCTTCTGTCTACTTGATGCTTCCTTGGGACAACTCGACTCTCTATTTTCTGCTTCCTGCTTCATTGTCTCTTTCACCTTTTCTATCATTGTTTCTTCTCTAGTTCTTCCTTCTCTTCTCTGTATTCTTTCTCTGTCTATTCATGGCTTAAAGCCAATATGTCATTGATTGTTCGCTTCCTCTTCCACCCCTTCGGATTGCCTACTATTGTTCATTTGGATTTCCCTGCCTCTGCATTATCACCATCAGCTCATAGGGAAGTGGCCACTTGTCCTCACACGAACTGCGCCAACTCTTCCTTAACAGTTTGGTTTTTCAGTTACACCGTGGAATGAATCATCCACTAACTGAGCGGTCAAATTGGACTTCAAACTTCTTTATACCGTGGCTAAATTCCCTTGTCAAATCCAATTTCTCCCTCGGGTGCAATCTCTGTCATCAGATCTGGAACTCCCAACTCCTACACTGTTCGCTCATTTTGCACGGTTGACTTGCTCGACCGTTAGCACATGATGAGAAGCGATTTTCTCTCTCATCCACCGGCCATGCATCATGCGCTGAATGGAATCACTTGTTTTCTTCCAAATCTACTTACCGCCCAAGGATGCCCCCAATATACTGCTACTTTTGGACCATGGGACCCGCCTTTCACCTTAGCACTTTCCCCATGGTTTGTTGGATTCCCATGTGACCGAGCGCTTAGGGCCTTTCCTTCTCGAGGGGTTTTTCCTAGTGATGCACATCAGAAATGGCCTTCATTTCCCAATCCGGCCTTCCCAACTGCCAGTTTTGCCTCCATTACGATCTCCATGGGCCTCGGCCAGCGTGCTTTGACCGAGGTCCTTATCGTTCCTTGCTGGCTGCAAACTGCCACTGCCCAAATGTCTTCCTCATCACTCTTTATTCATAAATTCGAAGTCTATCTTAATTTGATACAGTCAGGGTTCTCTGATAATTTTCATGGATCCAATTTAGATCACGACCTTCACACTGAAAAAGCTTTTGGACCACCAAAAGTTGGTTTTCAAGCATCAACTAGGTGAGAGTACAATTGTCTCACTTGTTCAACCTCTATCCACTTTGCACTGGTTGGCTTTGAACCCTTGAGCCCAACTCTGAGGTACTCAACATCTCCCTTGTGTGTCATCCTCACCTTCATGTCCAAAACTATGCCTTCCTGCAATTCATTAAGATATTTAGGTAGCAGGTCATCAATAGAAGGCAATTGACTTTGCTCTTCAGGATCCTCAATTAGTGAAGGTTCAAACAAACTCAAGAAATCTGCATTTACGACTAAATAGATGTGCATGTAAGCTAGTAGATCAAGGCAAAAAGAATTCTCACCAATCTTCTCAAGTATCTTGAAGGCTCCATACCTGACAGGCTTTAGCTTTTTACCTTCGCCTTGCATCCTGTCCTTGCTGATATACAACCAAAATTTTTCACCAACTTGGAAACTATGCTCCATCTAATGCTTGTCATGCCTTGCCTTGTATTTGGCTTAGATCTTTTCCAGTTGTTCCTGTACTACGTGGTGGATCCATTGGATTTTTTCAATGAACCTAGTTTCCATGTCCACATCAATGTGTCCCTCAACTGTGGTATCTTCACCAAAGACAAAATCCAAAGGAGACCTTGGGGTGAAACCAAAATAGGTCTCAAAAGGAGATCTTTGTGTAGAAGATTGTTTTTCTCTATTGTAAGCATGTTGCACATAACACAAATGTTCATCCCAAAGCTTAGGATGTTTACTACAATATTCTACAAGTAATTGGATCACTATCATATTAACTACTTCTTTCTAGCCATCAGTTTGTGTATGAAAAGTTATGCTTTTCTTCACTTTGGTGTCTATCAATTTCCACAAACTTGAGCAAAAATTCCCCACAAATCGGTTGTCTCGATCAAATACAATAGAAGTAGGTAATCCAAAATGAACCCTTACATGTTCAAAAATAAGTTTTGCAGTTTGTCTAGCTGTAATTTATTTATTACAAGGTATCAAAATACACATTCTGCTGAACCTATCCACAATAACATATAGATAATCATGACCTTTCCTAGATTTAGGCAGTCCTCCAACAAAATCCATGGAAACACTTTCACAAGGGTGAGAAGGAACTGGTAATGGAGTGTACAGGCCTAGCTTTCTATTGTTGAGCTTATTTTTAGCACACATAGTAAACCCTCTTACATATCCAGAAACTGTCTCATTCATTTTTGGCCAGTAACAAAATCTTTGTACCTATGCAACTATTTTATTTACCCCAAAGTGACCTGATATTAGAGAAGTGTGTGCTTCTCGAATTATCTTTACTCTCTCAATTTTTGGAATGCATAACTTCCCACAATGGTTTAAGACTTGGTCCATTACATGATAATCCAATTCTTCTACCTGTTTGCCTTGACTTAAAGTTGTATATACGTCTTTGAAGTCTATATCTTGAGCATATTGTTCAATGTAGCTCTCATGTAACACATAATCATGCTTATGTATAGTAGATGCATTTATAATGGGTCTAGATAACGTGTCTGCAACTTTATTGTGTATGGTCTTTTTATATATGATGACTAAACGAAACTGTTATAGAAAACCCATCCATCTACAGTGCCTTGATTGCTACAACTTAGTTTGGGATTGTAGATATTGAAGTGGTTGATGATCAGTATGTATTACTATCTCTTTGCCCATTAAGTAATGTTTCCACTTTTTCACACTTTGTCCTAATGCATACAATTCTTTATCATATGTAGGATAGTTAACTACTACAGAATTAAATGTCTCAAAATGATAACATATGGGTTTACCTTGCTGTGTCAACATTGTTCCAATGGCATAGTCACTGGAATCTGTTTGGATCTCAAATGGTCTTTGAAGATCAGGCAGTGCTAGTACAAGTGTTGTACTAATCTTTTCTTTCAAGGTGTTGAAGGCTTTCTATTGTTTTCCTCCCCACTAAAACACCTTGTTCAATCCTGTTAAAGCATGTAAGGGAGCTGCAATTAAGGAAAAGTTAGAAATGAACTTTCTCCAATATTGTGTTGCTCCTAAGAAGCTTCTAACTTCTATAGCAGATTTGGGTTTCGGCCGGTTTACAATGACTACAACCTTAGAGGGATCTATCTTCAATTCACCACCCCCTACTATATGACCCAAATAATTCTGATATGTTTTGCCAAATTCGCATTTTGAGAGTTTAACATAAAGTTTTTCTCTTTTCAAAACATCTAGTCTCTTCTTAACATGCTTTAAGTGTTCTTCCCTTGTTTTGCTAAAAATCAGAATGTCATCCAGATACATAATAACAAAATCATCAAGAAAAGGCCTGAGTACATCATTAATTAATCTCATGAAAGTAGTAGGAGCATTAGTTAAGCCAAAAGGCATAACTAGCCACTCATACAATCCCTGCCTTGTTTCGAAAGCAGTCTTCCATGCATCTTGTTCTGCAACTCTAACCTGATGGTATCCACTACGTAAGTCTAGCTTGGAGAAATAAACTTCCTTTAATTGATCTAAAATATCATTTATGTGAGGAAGGGGATAATGATTTTGTATTGTTATCTTATTCAATGCTTGGTAATCAATGCACATTCTCCACGAGCCATCCTTCTTTCTCACCAAATGATTGGTGACCCACATGGTGATGTGGTAGGTCTGACGAACTGTTTCTCGAGAAATTCCTGCACCTGCTTCTTGATTTCAACATTCACTAAAGCAAACAGCCTGTACATTCCAATGTTAGGAAATGGAGCATCTTGCTGCAAAATAATATCATGAACTATTTCCTTTCTGGGTGGCAGACCTTTATCTTCTTGAAATAAGATATCATACTCTGAAACAACCTTTTCTAAATTAGCTTTTTGTTTAGCATTACAACCCTCAAATACATTGGTTTTATCAGGTTTCTTCTCATTTACAACCATCAATATGAATTGTTTGCATGAATTTATCATTCTTTTCATCTGTCGTGAGTTTATGAGAGTATAATTATTCTTGAGCTTATGAACTCTTACAAAGTATTCGATTCCATCTTGAACAAGTAGATACTTGTTCTTAGCTCTATAGAAAATATCTTTTCTATCATACAAGTAGGGACTTCCTAAAATAATTCCACATATATCCAAGGGAATTATGTCTAACTCAACCTCATCTACAAATGTTGACCAAAAAGAAAACTTGAGTTTGCACTGTCTAGTCACTTGTAGTTGTGCTTTATCATTCAACCATCCTAATGGGTATGGTTTCTTGTGAGGTGTAATTACTAATCCCAACTTCTTTAGAGTTCCTTAAGAAATTAAATTTGCTTGTGAGCCACTATCAAACAAAGTATCAATATTTTGATGTTTGGAAATAACTTGAATATGGAAAAGCTCATGTCTTTTTCTCTCATTTTCTTCACCAATAGTAGATTATGTAGAATTACTAGTAGATGCTTCAGAATTCTTACCTTTTATACCTATGGTTGCAATGGTTGTTTCCTCTCCTAAGTCTAATCCCAAATCTTTCTGAATTGTTGCAGCAGTCTCCTTCTTCTTGCCCTCGAACATCTTAGGTCTCAGCTCTAGATGTAGAATCCAACAATGCTCATCATCATGCCCATCCTGTTTACAGTGAGTGCATGAAGCCGTACTCTTCGGTCCAGTGTTAGCCTTCCTTGCTTTCCATTCCTGCTTTCTTTTCTCCTTATTCTTTCTTGCAGTGGGTTGGGATGATCCCCCAACTTCTGGACTTCCATTCTTTCCTCTACCTTCTAGATGAGTAGCTTGTACATATACCTCATCTATACTAGTGGGATTAAACATGAGGATAGTGTGCCTCATGTAGCTGTGTAGATCACCAATGTACTTCAACAGAGTCTCAAGTGAGTCCAATGAGATTCCTAGAATTAATGCTCTCTTTCTAAATTCTTGAGTGTACGCTTGCACACTTTTCCCTTTCAAGTATCGAAGAGTTTGCCAACTCATCATGGCTTACTGCATGTAGGCCAATGGATATAACTGCTTTTTTATTCTAGAAACAAATTCACTCCAGACAGAGATAGTCTTACCATGTCTTTTCATGTCAGCTTTGGTTTTTCCTTCCCACGAAACCAAGGCAGTGCCTCCAAGGTATAGGCTTGCGAGCTGAATCTTTCTCCTGCCTGAGTCGATATTCTGCACTATGCAATAAACATCAATTTGTCTAATCCAATTGTCCAGCTTTTCTACATTCAACTCTCCATCATATATAGGCAAATCAAGTTTAACATCTAGTTTGATCAAAGATGTTTTCTTCTTGTGTACAGGGATTTTAGGAGGTGTGAGAAAGCCTTCCACTTTCCCTTTTCCTTTGGAGTGGTCATGGAAGTGAGACTCATCTTCTCTCTTGATTTGTTTAGAGCCTGATGAATCTTCATCCTTATGTTTTCTAAAGTCCCTATACATTTCTTCTACCATGGACTATGGCTAGGAAACTATCTATGAGTTAAGGATCTGGCCCAATAGAACCTTCCTCTGGCATTGTCTTCTGAGGATAGACTCTCCCAATTTCAGGATTAGTTTCAATCAACTCTCCTTCTCCTAATTTGAGCTTCAATCTAGTTAGCATTCAACAACTAAACCAGCACAAGCTTGTCTAACCTTACAACCTGAAGCTCTGATACCACTTGATCTGAAAATCACTCTTGAGTGATCTCAGTTAAATAATTATTGAGTCAAGGTATTACAAACTCTTGTGTTGGTGTGTATTTATGTTATTTTAGGAAACATATCGATCAGATTGCAAAATACACAAACACTAGAAAAATGGAAAACTGTAAGGGAAACACAGTAAGAAAATACACGAGCACAACAAATTAATAAGAAGTTCACCTTATTCTCCAAGGCTACATCTCCGGTCTAGCTTTCAGTGGTGGCCTTCTTTTATTGTGTCTTTAAAGGTGAGTTTTTACAACGAGGAGCTCAATTTGAGTCCCCTGAAACAAATAATGCTTGGTAGGGTGGTTCTTAGATTCCCCAAGAAACTAGAGTGCACAGACTCTTTCCTTACCAAATCTTGACCTCTTTGGTCTTTAATGGGAAGAGCCCAATACGGTACTCAATTTTCGACATATATCCTCACAGGGATTACTTGAACCTCTCAAGCCTTTTGTGTACTCGATGTTGCCTTAGGTTAGCTCAGCTCTCTCTTTTGTACTTCTTGATTCACTGTCTCTTTCACCTTTTCTTTCACTATTTCTTCTTTATTTTTATCTTCTCTTCTCTGTATTATGTTCTCTATCTGCTCATGGCTTAAAGACAATCTATCCTTGACTGTTCGCTTTCTCTTCTGCCCCTTTGGAGCACTTGCTGCTATTCATTTGGAGTTCCCTGCCTCTACATCATCACCATTAGCTCACAGGGAAGTGGCCATTTGTCCTCTTATGAACCGCGCTAGCTCTTCCTCAACGGTTTGATTTTTTAGTTACACTATGGAATGACTCATCTGCCAACTCAGCAATCAAATCAAACTTCAAACTTCCCTATGCCACAACTAAATTCCCCTGTCAAATCTGGTTCCTCCATCGAGCGCAATCTCCAACATCAGATCTGGAGCTCCCAGATCCTACAATGTTCACTCATTTCGTGCAGTTGACTTGCGTGACTGTTAGCACACAATGAGAGGGATTTTTCTCTCTCATCTGCCGGACATGCATTGTGTGTTAAATGGAATCACTCGTTTTCTGCCAAATCCACTTACCACCAAAGGATGCCCTCGATACACCACTGGCTTTGGAGTGCGAGACCCGCCTTTCACCTTAGTACATTCCCCACGGTTTCTCAACTTCCCATGCGACCGCGTGCTTTGGGCCTTTCCTTCTCGAGGGGTCTTTCCCAGCAATGTGCGAATATCACAACAAAATGGCCTCCTTTTACCTATTTCAGCTTCCCAACTACAAGTTTTGTCTCTTACGCAATCTCCATAGCCCTCGGTCAGTGCGCTTTGTTCGAGGTCCTCGTCATTCCATGCTAGCTACAAACTGCCACTAGCCAGAGGTCTTCCTGATCACTCTTTATTCATAAATTTGAAGTTTGTCCTGATTTGATATAGTCATGGTTCTCTGATAATTTTCATGGATCCAATTCAGATCAAAAAAGGGCATCAGAGACTCAATGATTTATAGTCTTAATTCCTTAAGTTTTTCTTATATTTTAATCCATATGGAGCTAACTTAAACAATCTACATTCTTCACTGAAAGGAAACCAATACTAACTCCTAGCATAAAAAAAAAATCATCGCTATGGTAACACTTTGGCAGTGTGTGCCATACTCGACAATTTCCGCTAAATTTGGTAGTTAAAACTTTTGGTGAAACTATAACATTCCAAAATTATCATCATCTGCAATTAAATTAAAAACTATATCTAAGAATAGTTGAACAAAGGCTAGAGAGAATTTTGATACTTTAGGATCATTTCATAGAACAACAAAATAAGACTTAAACAAGATCAAAACATCAATAAATTCAAATTAAGGTTTCTACATAGCTAAAGTTCAAAACAAGAATTATGAACTCAAAATTGTCTAATAATCAACATATTGGTGAGCATTAAGAGAGATTAGATGAGTACAAGGATGAGGTGTGTAATAATGTAGAGAATTATTTGTTGGTTGAGGTGATATTGTTGGAAAAATATAATTTTTGAAGAAGAAAATCCTTCATAGTTTGAGTTTGAAAATTGTATGAAAGGAGGATCAATAAGAGTTGCACAAGTTGGTGCTTACGTAATATGGAGTTGGATCTTCTGGATTTAAATAGTAGATGATAAATTAGGGAGTAGGATCTTCCTTCAGGTTGGAATATGAGAAAAAAACAAGATGGGGCCTACAACATATTGAATGTTGGAGCCTTCAATTTGGTTGTAGCCTACAATATTGACGTAATACAAGTTTTCGCTTAAATATTGAATCATAATATAAATCTTTAGAGGCTTTCCCAGTTGGGTTTCCATGTTACATCATTGTGTCCTCATTTATGAATTAGATTTCTTGTGCTTATTGTTTCAAGTACTATTTTTTATGTTTAGTGTTCTTTACTTTGAGAAAGAGATGTTTAAATTCTCACAATAGTGATTCAGCCCCCCCCAGTATTATCATAGTTTCTAACAGTTGGTATTAGAGAGAGGTTACTTCAATATTATCTTAGTCGTTGGAAGAAAGATTGGGGACAATGCCAAATCAAGATGGAGGATAGACCAACAAGGCACCTATTCTCAATCGAATGAAATATACTTTTTTAAATGTGCAGATAGAGACTTCTATCAAACCTCTTGGTGCAGATGTTTTGGACATCATTCAAGATAGTTATGGGAAGCCTCTAGTCATGATTACGAGAGATAAGAAGCTTGATTTTACATACAATGTGAAGTCTATGAATGCTCTTGTTCTTGGCCTTCCCGAATCAAAATTAATCAAGGTCATGTATTGGCATATTTTAAAGGAAGTATGGGACAAGATCAGTAGCTTCTATGACAGTGATAATAATGTAAAGAAATCTAAACTTCAAGGCTTTAGAATGCAATTTGAATATCTAGAGATGCATTATGATGAATAAATTTTAAAAGTTTGTTCTTAGAGTTTATGAAATTTTCAATACAATAAGTGTTCTTGATGAAGATCTAAAGGAATCAAATTTAGTCCAAAAGGTGTTTAGATTCATTTATAAGAGATTAATGCCAAGGTTTCGAACATTGAGGAAATGTTGTACCTCATTTCTCTCACAATAGATCAATTGTTTGGTACTCTTACTACTTATGAGATGAGGATTTTAAAATCGAAATTTACAACAAGGGAAGAAAACATCAAAGAAGATGAGAAGCCCAAAGAATAACATGATGACTCAAGTTGTGAATTGGAGGAAGAGGAGGCTAATTTCATGAGAAATCTCAAGAAATGATGAGGAAAGTAGAAAGGTAATCTACCTTTCAAGTGTTTCAATTGTGGTAAAGCTAGCCACTATGATTAGATGTTTCTTTCTTGTTGAATTTTTGAGTTATTGAATAACCACACAATTCCATGTGTACCAACTAAGATGTCCCAATTATGGAGTTCTCCTTGGATTTGAATGGTGCTCAAACTTTCTTACCAATCTGGAATGGTTTGTAAATGTCTTACAGGCTTGGGGATCTTTGGCAGGTCCCTAATTACATTTTTCATACCTAAATTTAAAATCTAATCAAATTTAGATGTATCGGCCTCTTATATCTCTTCATGCTGATAAAATTTAGATGTCCTAGCCTCCTATATTTTACCCTCCTAATCAAAATTGAAATGTTTCATTCTTGGTCAATGTCTTTCAACATTTTTAAGTAGGAGGAAAACTTGATCTCTCTTTCTAGTATGGAGAAAGAGTATATCACAATAGCAACAATATGAAAACCCTATAGAATATGAATATACAATATGAGAACCATATACCCTAATCTGTGATAGCAAAAATTTGATCAGCATATCTAAAAAACCCTATTTTGCACTCAAAGACCAAACATATTCATATAAAGAACCACTTTTTAATATAGAAAGTTATGAATTAGATTTTCAATTGGAATGTCTTCCTACAAAAGAATAGCTCAGTGATATCTTCACTAAACCTCTAAAGATAGAACACTTTGAATACCTTAGGCAAGGACTTGTAGGTTTTAACGCCATATAGAAATTACTTGCATACAAATTCTAAAACACAGAAAATAAAAAATGCGAGAGAATAACACATAAAACACATATACACAGCGATTTTCAACTAGATCCCAACACCAGGACTACCAGCTTGATTTTTCATTATATTCATTTCAATGTTACAATATATATTTACACATATCGTAGCATCCAATACCATGGACCGAAAAACATTGCATCCAAAACCATGGACAAAAAACCATCGCGTCCAAAACCATGTGCGAAAACCATGCACAAAACCATAGGTAGGTCCGTCGAACCTAATATAAGGTCCAAAACAATTTCCCTGGGGTGCTGCCCTAGACCCCATAGAGGGTGCCTAACCATCCCCTTCAAACACCCTGTGAACCCCCCGTTGCGCAGTCGATGCAACAAATGGGAGGTTGCACCCCCCTGTAAACTACGTAGGCTAGTCGTGGAAAGAATATAACACAATCCAACATTCTCCAACTTGTTGTTTTCATTCCATAGGGGGCCACAAGATATCCTAGTCATATATCTAGCCCTGAAACACCCATTGTTTATCTACACCAAGTGAACTTCTCAGAGCTCACAGATTTTGCCAATGCATTTGCAATAATCTTCAAAGTGTCCAACTTTACCAGCAACACCTTTTTGTCTTTGATCATATCCCTCACAATGTAATACTAAATATCAATTTGCTTTGCCTTTGAATGATAGGCAGGGTCCTTTTCCAAGAAAATTTCACTTTGGCTATCACACTCTATCCTTATAGCTCCTTGTACTAACCCCATACTTGAACACAATCTCTGCAAGCAAACTGCTTCCTTGCTTGCATGAGTGGTTGCCATGTATTCTGCCTCTATAGTTAATAATGCCAATATAGATTGTTTCTTAGTCATCCAACTGGCTACACCTTCAAATAGGTTAAACACATACCCACTTGTAGATATTCTCTAATCCAAATATCCAACCCAATCTCCATAAAAAATCCATAGATATCCAAAACGTTTTCCAATCCTGGTCTTCCTTGGTAGCACAAACCATAATCACTAGTGCCACTCAAATACTTGAAAATCCACTTCTTTGGTGTCCAATGCTCCTTTCCTGGTTTTGACATAAACCTGCTAAATACTCCCACTGCATGTGCAAAGTCTGGTCTAGTACAGACCATTGCATACATCAGTCTACCTACTACACTTGCATATGGAACGCACGACATGTCCTCTTCCTCTTATTGTGTCTTAGGACACTTTTCAGTAGATAACTTCACACCTACAGGAATAGGAACCTTCACTGGTTTACTATCCTGCATATTAAACCTTTGTAGTATTGTCTCGACATACATCCTCTAGCTTAAATAGAGCTTCCTCTTTGCCCGATCTATTTTAATTTCCATGCCCTAAATATAGTTTTCAGCACCAAGATATTGCATGTCGAATTTGGAGGACATTTGGGTCTTTAAATCCTGGATAATTTATTTTTCATTTCCAACCAACAACATATCACCCACATACAAGACCAGATAATTAACACAGTCACCAATTAATTTAAAATATACACATTCATCTGCTTTGCTTCTAGTGAAGCCAAACCCCCATATAAATGTATCAAATTTCTAATACCACATCATTGGTGACTATTTTAACCCATACAAAGACTTCTTTAACTTGCATACCAGTCCTTTCTTACCCTTCACCGCAAAGCCTTCAGGTTGATTCACGTGGTTCTCCTCTTCGAGATCCCAGTGAAGAGATGTTGTCTTCACATCCATCTATTCTACCTAAAAATCAAAAGTAACAACAATGGATAAAAATCATATAATAGAAGCTACATCGGCAACAGGAGAAAAAATATCACCGAAATCAATTCCTGACACCTGGGAATAACCTTTTGCTACCAATCGAGCTTTGTATTTCGCCACCTTTCCTTATGCATTGATCTTCTTCTTCAACACCCATTTGTTGCTAATCGGTTTCCTTCCAGTTGGCAACACCACTGGATCACAAGCCTCATTTTTTTGCAAAGATGCCATTTCATCAACAATGGCCTCTTTCTAGAGTTTTCCATCCTCTGAGTCTACTGCTTCCTTCATAGTTTTGAGATCAGCATCAGTAATAGATAAAGAAAAATTTGAACAGAAAGCAGATGGACTATACCTTTCTGGTTTCCTTCTTTCTCGAACTAATCATCTCACACCTAAAGTTTGTAGCTCTTCATCCTCTGATTCCTCCTCTGTTGTAGAGTTTAATTCTTCGTCCTTAAGCTCAAACTCTATCTTCTCAAGTTCATTTGGTTGGACTTCATGTTTAATAACATCTTTCACCTCTCTAAACACCACATCTTGGCTATACACAACCTTCCTTTTTATTGGATTCCAAAGCTTATAACCCTTTAAACCATCCTTATACCTAATAAAGATGCACTTTTCATATTTACTATCGAACTTGGTTATTTTCTCCTTTGGAACATGTACATATGCCTCGCATCTAAATACCCTCAGATGTGAAAGAGAGGGTTTCTTACCAGTCCATACCTCTTGTGGAGTCTTATCCTCCAACACTGATGAAGTTGATCTGTTGACCAGGTAACATGCTGTCTCTACCGCGTTTACCCAAAATTCCTATCCTAAACCAACACCACTAAGCATGCCTCTTTCCCTTTCCATCAACGTCTTTTTCATTCTTTCTACAACTCCATTTTTCTCATGTGTGTATGGAGTAGTCTTCTATCGTGCTATACCACACTTCTTACAAAATTCTTCAAATTCCTTGCTACAAAACTCTCCACAATTATCTGACCTCAACACCTTCTTCTTCTTCTCTATTTGGTTTTCGTCTCATCTACTCGGCCAATAGGGATGAGACTATTTCATCAAACTGCAAGGCAGTTACATTACTGCCTATTACAATAACTAGACTATCCCACGAATCTGGTGGAGAACAGAACAAACTGATGCATTTATCTTCATATAAAATTTTAATATCAATGGATAATAATTCTTGCCACAATATTAAATGTGTTCAAATGCTTTGTCACCAAGTCTACATCTTTCATCCTAAGGTTATATAGCATTTTTCATATGAATAGTTTATTCACTAAAGACTTAGATTGGTACAAAGTCCCTAACTTGTCCCACAAATCGTTCGCTGTAAGTTCCCATAACACATTCAAAAATACTGAATCTGAGACACACAATCGTATTATGCTCTTTGCCTTCTGATCCAAATTCTTTAATCCCGTTGGTTTAGTACCTATATCTACCATGATCCATTGATCTTTATCCAACAACAAATCCTCCATCTTGAGTTTTCGTAACTCAAAAATCTGACCATTAAATTTCCCGATATCTATCTTTCCACTACTTGCCATGTTCTCTAACCACCAGATTCACTCCCACAGATCTTCCACTGAATAGGGTCTACCATAAGCTTGAGTGAAAAGCATGAACAACAAAGGTGTCACCTTGAAGCCAAAATAACTCTCATACCAAATATAGGTTTTAACCCCGTATAGAAATTACCTGCATATGAATTCTAAAACACAGAAAATAAACAATGTGAGAGCATAACACATAAAACATAGAAAATAAATAATGCAAGAGCATAACACATGAAACACATATACACAGAGATTTCCCCTCGATCCCAAAACCAAGACTACCATCTTGATTTTTCATTATATTCCTTTTAATGTTACAATACATATTTATACATGCCGAAGCATCCAATACCATGGAACGAAAACCATCGCATCCAAAACCATGGACCAAAAACCATTGGGTCTAAAACCATGTGTGAAAAACATGCACAAAACCATAGGTACGTCTACCCAACCTAACATAGGGTCCCAAAAAAATGGGGCATTGCCTCGAAGCCCGCAGAGGTGGCCTAATTGCCCCCGTCAAATCCCCTTGTTACCGCCCCACTGCACAGTCGACGTAATGAAGAGGGGGCTCCACCTCCCCTCTAATCCCCCTGTAAATTATGTAGGCTAGTCGTGGAATGAATATAACACAACCCAACAGGATTGGGAGTGATCCTTCTCTCTTTCCTCCAGTAATTCTTCTAATTAGAGAAGAATGGAAAATATACAAGTAAGTGAAGGAGAGATGCAATACTTAAAAGCAATTGATATATCCATAAGATAGAGAGAGATTATTTACAAGGGGATTTCCTATGTCATTGATGTCAAAGGGGGAGAATGCACAAACATTGAATAAAGGGAAGATATTGAAGAAGACAACTACTGGAAAGGGTTTAAATTCTTATTAAAACCATAGGGTAGAATGACCCTTGTGGAAGGCTATACTAAAAGCAGAAGATTGAAACAAAAATATGTCATAAGAAATTTCCATGATAATATTTCTCATGTAGCTTATGTGCCATATCGATTTACTTTTTAAATAGTTTTAATTTTTTGTAGCAATTTTTTTGGTGTTTCCGTTAGTGCCAAATGTGGATAATGTTGGAATAGTGTTGTTATAAATGTCAAAATGTATGTTCTTATATGTTTTTAGGTCCAACATTCATCCTATCTTAGGAGCACCTCTTGGTATAACAAGAAAGTTCAAATGACCTTGCAAGGTAGTAATATGGAGAGCCTTTAGAAATATGTTTCCAGTGGTATATTGAAACTTGAAAAGCACCTCCAGAATCAAGAAATATGCTCATTTAAATATTGGTATGTAGAGGGTGACTTAGAATGGTTTTTTTCCTCAATGTTCCTCAAAATCTATGTGTTTGGTAACAAATTTCTTCGTTAACAGAAATTTCTAAATAACACATTCTTTAAATGACAAGAACATGACTTGCTAAGACAATTTTACCACATATATAACTCTCTTAGCTATTGATATTCACACCTATAATAATTCACAAATATGCCTATAACTTATATAAAATATTTTGTAATAATTGAATAAGAAACCCATAACAACATAGACTCCTTTTGTGAATTTCAAATAGTTAATCACTTTAACCTGTCTCATATGGTTTATTCCTTGGATCCATTGTATTAATCATTCTTGTTCAAATTTCCTAATCGACATTTAACAATCATAAGACATAGAAGGAGGGAAAGTGTACAACCTTGTTAAAGGCATATTTTGCTTCTATATAAGGATGTATCTCTACCATTCATGACTGGGCCTATCCAATGCTGTCCTATACATGCTTGAAATCCGCTAGACAAATGATTCATCAAATCCAAGCTTGTGGATAACCTATCGAAGGGAATTTACATATCCATATTAATTATCATTCCACTCTCTTCATTCACCATTACGGATGGAATTCCACTTAAACTAATGTTATAATATCCAAAATTTTCCTTGGAGACATGAAACCTCATTAATTCATAAAAATAATATTGGAAGATTTGTTTTCATCCTAGTGGATATGGATTTGGTTAGTATCTTTTGTATTAATTTTCATAGAGAAAAATGACAAATTAGGATGGATTTGCAGCTTGGTATGAGAACTAGAGTGGAGGAGTTAAAGTTTCCTCCTATATTCTTCCTTTTTAAGTAATAATTTAGCATTTTATTTAAATCAAACTTTACAATGGACCAACATGCTTTAAAATAATTTATAGAAAATCCATGTAGCCTTTAATATTTGTTTAATTCATGTCACCAAACGTATTGTAAAACCAATTTCTATTTAACTTCCTTGGTTAAAATAATGTTATCTTCCTCAAGCTAATATTGGAATGTGTTCTAAAATATCTTATGCTTTCTAGAAAATTAATTCGTCTCTTTCTAAATGATGCAAGTAATTTTTTGTATATATGTGTCTTGTTTTATATCATCGACTAAAGGAGCTAAAATGTTTGCATTTATTTTTATCGAGACTCTGGTAAGGGTTCATACTATTTTCTTTCTTTTTTTCAATGGGATAAATGAAAGTTTGACCAGTTTGTTTAGTGTTTACTTGACGACACTGAGATTTGATTCCTTATCAGAATGAGATTCCATGAATGGTGCTCCATGTTGTTTCCATTAAATTCATAAATTTTACATTTTGGATCTAAAGAGGGTTGAAATCCCATGTTAAATTAGGCCTTTCATCTTCTCTCACATTTGGTCCCTAATTATACCACCTCCTCTTTTCCCTTTATTAATGATGACTATTTTAAAATTACTCGCTGCTATATTATATTTTTCAAGAGTATTTTCCTTTTGTGATTACAAGTTTCCTCACATTCCATCTTGTTTGAATGGTAGACAAGGATTGAATATTTAATTGAATGAAAAACATAATTGACAAGAGATGTTTAAATCTCATCATGTTCTAGTCTTAAGAATAATGTGATGATTATAGGACAACAATTCAATCATTTCATACCATGGAAATTCCTTCTAGTGCTTCCTTTATATTACTTATCATTTATCACTAATTATCCATTTATTTTTCTCGATAAGTACTTGATAAGTACAATTTTAGGTTTTTTTTAGACCTTACTAAATATCTAAAGACTTGTTTTATTTTTACTTCCTAATCTTCTATATTTCCTAGATAATGCTATAATTACTTATTGAATGGTGTTTTTATGTTACCTCCTAGAATTTTTGGAGCTTCTAAAAATCCTTGTTCTTTGATACCTTGAAATATTCTTCTTATGTTCATGGTATATTCATTTTTCCTTCTTGTTTCCATTGTTTTCTCTCTACGTGCTCCTCCCTTTCATTTTTCTTTTGATGATTCCCTTACTTTTTTTGGTTGGTTTTTGTTGTTTTCTCTCATCCTCCCTTGTTTAATTTTGAGATACATTACATCCGAGTACCCTAGCCACTTTGATGAATTTGTTCTCCACTATTTCCAACTATATTTCCTCATACCCATCTATAAATACATATTCCTTGAGGTCTCACATAATCTTCTATTAAATGTCTAGAAAATAGAAGATCAAAATGTTTAAGGTACTAAGGCTAGTTCAATATAATCCTAACCTACTTTTGTTGAAAAATCCCAATGTTATTTTGCTTCAATAGGTAATATATAATAATTATTTCAGCTACCAACCTTAGTTGATGCTTGTTTCATAATCATATTTTGGGAATTTACTTCTTATTGGATTACACGTGTTATTGGTTTAACAAGAATAGTTATTTTTGTTTCTTAGATGGCAATGGTGTTAAACTCTTAATCACCCACTAGTATGGTGAACTTTATTATTTACCATTTTCCATACCTCTCCCTAGACCTATGCTACTAGAGTTTCTGTTTGATTCTTCTTACAATCTTTGCTAAAATTTCAACATTCAAGAAATGACGATGGATAATTTCATACCCTTATCTAGAGACACCTCAAATAGATGTGTGAACAAGTGTATGTGCTAGATTTATGATTATATTTATCAATTAATTGCCCAGAGTTTTCACAATGACTTTAAAGAGCATCATGACCCAATTAATGGAGAGGTATATGGGGCAAACACACTCATATATGTATAATAGTTGTGATATTTGACTTGGAGTAAAAATTAAGGGTCAATATTTTGAAATACATACATCTATAGTGAAAAAATATAATCCACTTTTAAAACTAATGTCTTAGTCTCCTTTACCTTTAAAGTGGAAATCATATAATCCTTTCTGGTATAAATGTGCTTTAATGAAACTTTTATGAGAACTTCCCAATTCCTTTTACTCCTAATTCTTCATTGAACCTCCATAAATTACTCAATAATTTTTCATTCCACAAAAGTTAAGTGTTTTTTGCAATTGGTAGGTAGTCATTTGATAGCTAATAAAGATTCCTAATTAATCTAGATTAGATTTATTCTATAGAAGATTAATGCATTGCACAAATTATTGACTAAAAAGTTACAAAATTAGCATCTGACTTAGGAGAAAGAGATCCTCCCCTTAACATTATAAATCCATCGCAAGTACTAAAATAAATAGGTAAATTATAGGAATGAAGATTTGAGATTGAAAAAGTGACATCCAAAAAAAATTAATGTTAATTAATTAACTATAATTTTATTATATATATACTTATAATTTTATTGTTTTCATTTATATAAAACTCACATAAACGTTAAATTATAATAAAATGAAATATAAAAATAATAAAATATCACTTTTATCGAAATAAATATGATAGGAAATTATATTCTTATCCTTTTCTAATTTTTTTTGAATTTAATAGTAAATATTTCTTTCTCAAGCCATTGTATTTTATTCTTTGTTAATGAAATATAATAATTTTTTATATTTTCTTAATTAATACTATATTTAACATGATTGCAATAATAGTGCGCTGCACTTAGTACTTTACCATTAAATTTGAATTAAAAAAAAAATAGAAAACCAATGAACTACTATAGAGATAGAGATAGTCTCTTGCATTTTCTTAGAATAATTTTATTGAACTTTAAAAAAAAAAAAAATTATTGAGAGATTTTCTCCATAACCATCACATGCATTCATTAATTAAATTTTATGTCAATGACCTTAAATCATTTTAAAGTAATTTATATCATAAATATGTGGGAGTTAGGAAACATAAGATTGATTCTTCTTCTTTTAGATTCTCTTTACTCTTCTCCTTTATCTAAGAAATGATTACTATCTTAAAAATTTTATATGATTTTTAATACAATATTTATGTATCTTGACCATTTTGTAAAAAACTTGTCATGTAATTAATAATTAATAAATAAAAATCATATTGACCATAACTAAATCCCTAACTATTTACTAATCAAACCTGCTATGTATTTCCTACTTAAGAATCTTTATAAAATATTAAATTATTTTAAAACAAAATCATTTATCTAAAATCACATAACTTCACTCTCCTCATTAAAAATACCAATTTACAATTTATATATAATTTAATCCCATATATTAAAAAAAAAAAACTAAATCAAAATATTACAATAAAATATAAGAAAAAAATTCTCTTTATCATTATTGGTGTTGGAATTTGACAAATAATTATGTAAACATTTGTAAATTGTATTATTTACTGACAAGTTAGTTTTATACCGAAGTAGTAGTGATGTAGCATAGGAGGCTCTTATATAACTGATGAATGCCCTAACTATTGTAATTGTGGAGAATAATTGTTGATTTAATAGAAAATCCAATCCCTTGCCACGTGGATGTTTATTTAACACCCTATCAAGGTTTTTCCACGTAAAAACATTGTGTTCTTTTACTTGTGCCTTTGCATTCAGTTTCATTTATACATTTCTTGTTTAATTAACATCTTGGCCAACAATTGGTATCAGAGCCTATCATATTATGTTGTCCGCAGTTCTGAAGGGGAAAATGAGACGTTGGTTCAAATTAAGGGAGTAGCAGAAGATTATGGGAGGAAACACAACAGAACTATCATTCTTTTTTATTGAAGAAGTTTGGCCTGCTTAGTATAGATCATGCTACTACTAGAGGTGAGACGAAAGGCTACCACATTAAGTGAAGAACCAAGAAAAGTGAAGCTCTATTTGAAGTTTGTAACGGAGGACAATTTCCATTGTGAGCCAGTGAGAGAAAGCATCGCTGCTGGAGGAAGAGAAACTCGTAGCTGAAGAGAATTTTGAAACCACTGCAGAGAACTCTGATGGCGCTATTAGAGGAAGGGAAACCACTACGTAAAATGAAGGCAGAAAGGGTCATTGTTTCATAAAGAGGCCTTCAATCAATAGAAAAAATCCCGTTAATTTTTTTTACACCAGAAATATGAATACTATTGAGCTTTGTTGAGCACTCATGAATTTGAGGAAAAAATGGGGTTTAAAGTTTGTGGAATTTTTTTTCCTTTTTTAACACCGAAAATATTATTTTTGTTCAACGTTGTTGAGGACTGGTGAATTTGAAAAAAAGAATAGTGTTTAATGTTTATGGAGAAATTTTCCTTTCCTTTTGGGGAAATTTCAAGAATTTTTTTAAAGAATCTGTGGAGGAAGCTTGAAATGAAATTCTATAAATTAATTAAGAGAATTTTGGAAATTTCTTAAGAGTTTAAAAAGAAAAAGAGGCAACAACATCAGATTTTGTGAAGAAACTCAAAATCAGAAAGAAAATTTGATTTGTGTAGAAAATTTAAATTAGAAAGAAATTTTGAAAACCCTAGCTAGAAGAAGGAAAATTAAAATATTTTAGTTGAAAGACTGAAACCCTAGGAGGAAAGAAATGGTCAAATGATGAATGAAAAGTTCAAGGTGGAGAAATTTGCTGGTAATAACAACTTTTCTCTACGGAAAGTGAAAGTTAGGGATTTGTTTGTGCAACAAGCGTTGCACAAAGTATTAGACGGGGAAAATAAGAAACCTGCTAGCATGACAAATTCAAATTGGGAGGACATGGATGCCCAAGCTCTTAGTACCATCATGTTATGCCTGGTGGATGAATTTATCTTCAACATTGTTGAAGAGAGTACAATGTCAGGTTTATGGGAAAAATGGAAAAACTATATATGACAAAATCGTTAACCAATTGAATTTATTTGAAAAGACAATTATACAGTCTTCGGATGAAGGAGGGTAAAAAAATTGTAGAACATTTAAATCGGTTTGATCACTATTGATTCTTTGAAATTTGAATCAGTTGTGGGATCTCTCTTGTCTGAAGAAGTACGAAATAAATCTAGTATAGAAATAGTTGCACTAGAAGCCATCATAGCTAGAGGATGGTTAAAGGAAATATGGGAAAAAACAAGGGGATCTTCCAGATCAAAATCAAAGGGAAAGAAGTGCAACGAAAGATGTTGGCACTACAATAAAATTGGACACATTAAGGAAGGCAGTTGGAAATGAAAAGAGTTTGATAACCCAAAGAATGAAGTAAATCAGATTGATTCAGGTATGATGGATGAAGTTTTATCTGTTGAAGGATTATGTATGATAGATGAAACTTTACCTATATGTAATGTCTCTCAGGATTTTCGAAGTTGGCTGTTAGACTTTGGTGCTTCACATCACATGTGTCCACACATAAATTGGTTTACTTCATATGAAGTTGTAAATGGTAGTTCTCTTTTTATGGGTAATAATGTATCATGTCAGATTGTTGGGATGGGAAATATCAGGATTAAAACGTATGATAACACAGTTAGAACATTAACTAGTGTTAGACAGGTACCTAAATTAAAGAAAAAATTGATTTCTTTATGAGTGTTGGATTTGGATGGTTATAATTTTACAGGTCGTAATGGAGTGCTGAAAGTCTCTAAAGGCGCCCTAGTTGTCATGAAAACAGAAAAGGTCAGAAATATTTATAGACTCAAAGGAAGTACTCAGGTCAGTGAAGTAGTGATTGTGTCAGAGAAAGAAGAAGAAGGTGCTCACCTATCGCATCAATGATTGGGTCACATGAGCGAGAAAGGTCCTAAGGTACTAATGAAATGTAAATTACTTCCTGATTTGAAATCCTTGAAGTTGGATTTTGGTAAACATTGTGTGTATGGAAAACAGTGTAAGAAGAGGTTTAAAACTGGAAGTCATAATAGTAAAGAAATTTTGGACCATATTCATTCTGATCTATGGGGAACATATCCTATTGTATCATATGGAGGTTATTTATATTCTTAACTTTTATTGGTTATTTCTCCCAAAAAGTTTGGGTCCTTATGCTAAAAAAGAAAGCTGATGTATTCAATGTCTTTAAATAATTTAAATCAATAGTAGAAAAAAGAATAGGAAAATCAATTAAATGTTTAAGAACTAACACTGGTGGTGAATTTACTTCTCTAGAATTTGAACAACCTTGTAAGGATGAAGGAATTGTTAGACACAAAACTGTTGTTTATACTCCTCAGCAAAATGGTCTTGCTGAACGTATGAATCAGACTCCTATGGAAATAGCTAGAAGCATGATCAACAATGCTAACCTACAAAAGGAGTTCTAGGTAGAACGAGTATCCACTGATTGTTATTTAGTTAATAGATCACCGTCAATAGCAATTAATTGTAAAATTCCTAAATAAGTTTGATCAGGTCAATCTTGTGATTATTCACATTTAAGGATATTTGGTTTTGATGCCTATGCTCTTATTCCTAAAAATCAATGTTCAAAATTAGATCCAAAATCGAAGCATTATGTCATTGTTGGGTATGAATATGCAGTGAAAGGATACAGGTTGTGGGATCCTATGCCACGGATGATAGTCATTAGTAGAGATGTAGCATTTGATGAATCTTCTCTTTTAAAATCATATGTTGAAAGAATTTAGCATGAATAGGTATCGCCAAATCAAGAAATTCAGTTTGAGGCCAGACATTCTTTTTCAAAAGTCGGAAGGAAGAAGAGACTTCTGGAGGAAAAGATGTTGAAGATACAAAGGAAGCTATTGAAGTTTCGGAACCGGTTCAGCAAACCAATCACTCTAAGAAGGTCTACAAGGTAAAGAAAAACTTCCCAAAAGACATGAAGATTATGCTTCATCTTTTGCTTTGATTATTAAATATGGGGAACCTTCTTATTATCAGGAAGCATTAGCTGATACGGATTGTGAAAAATGGAAAATGTCTATGGAAGAAGAAATGGATTCCTTAGCCAAGAACAATACCTGGGATCTTGTAGAACTTCATGAAGGGAGAAGTGTTGTTGGATGCAAATGGGTCTTCAAATTGAAACAGAAAGTTGATGGAAGTATCAAAAGGTATAAGGTGAGACTAGTAGCAAAGGGGTATTGTTAGGTTGAAAGTATTGACTTTCATGAGATTGTTTCACCAATTGTAAAACTTGTTTCTATTTCTACTGTGTTGGCACTAACTGCATTACTTAATTTTGAGTTAGAATAGTTAGATGTTAAAACAATGTTTCTACATGGTCATTTGGATGAAGAGATATATATGGAACATCTCGAAGGTTTTATACAAGGTCGAAACAAAAGATTAGTTTGCAAGCTCAAGAAATCATTGTATGGCCTGAGGCAGTCTCCCAGGCAATGGTAAAAGAAGTTTGACTCCTTCATGGTGAGCGAGAACTTTATTAGAAGTGAGTATGATCATTGTGTATACTTAAAGAGTTTCAGTGGCATATTCATTATCTAGTTTTGTATGTTGACGATATGCTTATTGCAAGAAAAAGCATGGAAGAGATCAATAGGTTAAAGGCTCAGCTCTCTAGCACATTTGATATGAAGGATCTTGGAGCAGCAAAAGAAATCTTGGGCATGGAGATACACAGAGATGGGAGAAATGGTAAGCTTTGGTTATCAGAGCAAAAGTATGTGGAAAGAGTACTTGAAAAGTTTTATATGAACAATGTGAACCCTGTTAATGTTCCATTGACTTCCTATTTTAAGCTTTCTTTGGTTTTGAGTCCTAGAACTAATGAAGAAAATCAATATATGTCTCATGTACCATATGTAATGTTGTAGGAAACTTAATGTATGTGATGGTATGTACAACAGCTGACATTTCACATGCAGTTGGAGTTGTTAGCAGGTTCATGGAAAATCTAGGTGAAGAACATTGGCGAGTAATGAAATGGGTATTTCAATATTTAAGAGGCACAAGTGATCATTGCATCATCTTTAATAGTAGTGAAGGATCAGTCTGCGAATATGTGGATGTTGATTATGCAGGTGATTTGGAAAATAGGAGACCTACTACAGGTTATGTCTTTACTCTTGTAGGTGGAGCAATTAGTTGCATGCCAAAGTTTCAAGAAACAATTGCATTGTCCACTATCAAAGTAGAATATATAGCTGCTTCAGATGCCAGCAAAGAAGTAATCTGGTTAAAGGGTCTACTTGATGAGATTGGAAGGAAGTATGAGAAATTGAATATACTCTATGACAGTCAGAGTGTTATTCACTTGGCTATAAATCCAGGTTATCATGGCAAGACCAAGGACATTGATGTAAGGTATCATTTTCTGAGACATGTAATCGAAGCTGAAAAAGTAGCTCTCAAGAAGGTCCATACACGAGAGAATTGTGTAGACATGTTCATGAAGCCAATTAAATTAGAGAAGCTACGATGGTGTTTAGATTCTCTTGGCTTGAAGAAGAGATGATGAATGGGCATGGGCAAGCGATTAGGAAAATTGTTATCAAGCTGGAGTTTGTTGGAATTTGACAACTAATCATGTAAATATGTGTAAATTGTATTAGTTACTGCAAAGTTAGTTTTATACCAAAGTAGCAATTATGTAATGGAGGAAGCTCTTATATAACTGATGAATGCCCAAACTATTGTAATCGTGGAGAATCATTGTTGATTTAATAGAAAACCCAATCCCTTTCCTTGTGGAAGTTTCCTTGACACCCTGCCAAGGTTTTATGACGTAAAAACATTGTGTTCTTTACTTGTGCCTTTGCATTCAGTTTCATTTATACATTTCTTGTTTAATTAACCACTTGGCCAACAATTATTAAGATTTCGCTACCCTTTCTCCCTTCCTTTGCCTGTAAGGGAAAATGTCCAAGAAGAAAAATGAAAACATAAATCAAACTTTAAATCTTGTTCTCATAGAATACTTTCTTATTTGAGAGAAACATTTTTGCTTTTCTTATTTGAGAGAGAACTTTTTCTTCGAGATTCTCAGATAGATTTGAGACCATTCACCTCATATTAACATTTATGATCAAACATCTATTCTATTTTCCTATGACGGAGTATTAACATATAAAAGAGTAAGGTAGTATGAGAAAAAGGTTAACATAATGAAAATTGTAATGTATTATTATAAATTTAAATAGTAAGATAAAAAATTTAATAATAAAACTGTATTGGTTTATTATAAATTTAAATATTAAAATATAAATATAAATATTCAATGTTATTTAGGTTTATTTTGAATTTTACTTTTTTCTCAACTTTATATATTTAAGATAGAACTTTTAAAATGGTATAAGCTTTCATTTCTCTTCACTAATATTTTGTCTTTTTTTGAAGTCTCTATGACACTTGTTATCACAAATCATCTTCATATTTTTTCAAAAACCTATTCTTGTAAATCATATCAAAGGATAGACATCAATAATATCCCTTTGATTGCAATCCTTCCCACTAATCCATCTTCATATTTTTTTAATAAACTTGTTATTGTAAATCATATCAAACAATAAATATCAATAATATACATTTGAAAAAGATATATGATTGCAATCATTTCCACTAACCCATTAATGATTCTTTCTTTATTTTTTCGTTAAGAGACTATATAAATCACTTCACCTTTTATGGCAAGTCATCTTCATGGCTCTTATCCTTTTTTTTTGAAATATTATAATAAAATATTTAAATATTATATTAAAAAACTTATAATATTTAGAAAATTTTCTTTTCACTAAACTATATTATTCTGAAGCTATAATGAGCTTCTTTTAAATTGAATATCAAAATAAAAATCAGTAAAAGTTCCTTGATACCATGGAGACATTTTCCCATCACTACCCTTCTCAAAAAAACAAATGTACACAAGAACACAATCATAATAAAAAAGATAATTTTTTTCCTTATAATTACTAATAAATACACCTCCTATTTTGTATAATAATTAACATTATCTCAAGAAAAGCATGATTATTATTATTTTGGGGTTAGAGAAAAAAATCAGCTAGAGGGCTTCTAGTTCTTGGCGGCTAGGGCTTGTCTAGTCGCGGCATCAGTTAGCTTAAATCTGATATGTAAATTATTCTAGAACTTCAATATTGGATTAAATTTCAAGATTTGGCTAGTAAATATTAGTTTTGGCTAAAAGAGACTTTGGTAATTGTAGTTGTGGCTCCCATTAGATTCAAGATTTCATTTGACATATGTACCATAGGTGGCTCCTAAGATCTAATCTTGCAAATCTATTTTATTTTTCCAATTACAGAGGGAGGTGGTTTCATTCAGAACCTTGTTGTATGAATAGAAACCTCGGGGACCTTCTTCCTCCCCCCCCCCCCCCCCCACCCACCCAAAAAAAAACAAACGTGAAGAAATTAGTTAAATGTGGAACTTATTCCTTCAGATCCATGCAAGGGAACCTTAGCCATTTCATAAAAAGATTTGGATAACAACTTTATGGAGTTATTGCTAAATCCAAAAGTTTTTGAATCGTGGATCACGAAACAATGGACCCCCGAGCTTAAAGGTCAAGTAACTTTCTTTGCAGTAGGTATGGGTTCCTATGATTTTTTATTTGTGAACAAACTCAAAAGAGATTTCATTTCCAGATCAGGGCTATATTTTATGGGGACCACATGCCTCTTTATCTCCCCATGGACTCTGGAATTCAATCTAATTTCTCAAATTTCTTCTATGTTGGTGTGGATTTGGCTGCCTCATAGACCTTGAAACTATGGAACTAATAAGCATTTGCCTTAAATCTTCATACTTCAGTTTCAAAGGAAAAATCTATGAGCAAACACATGGTGTTGCAATGGGCTCTCCATTATCATCATTAATTGCCAACTTATATATGGAACACTTTGAGCAAATGGCCCTTAGGTCTTTCCGCTTTACCCCTCGAGAATGGAAAAGATATGTAGATTACATTTTTGCTAAATGGAGCCATGGTTTGGATAAACTTAATGAATTTTTATCTCATATAAATAGCCTCTCTAAACACATAAAATTCACTATTGAAATTGAGAAAGACAACCAGCTCCCCTTCTTAGATGTCCTCCTTACCAAGAAAAATGGCAAGCTAAGCCACCAGGTCTTCAGAAAGCTGACACACACTGACAAATATCTTCATTCAAACTCCCACCACCGTCCCAAACAAAACGTTGGTGTCATCAAAACCCTAACCACCAGAGCCACCAAAATCTCTGACATTGAACATCTAGAGGAAGAACTTAACCATCTCCATAAGGTATTCATAAAAAATCGCTATCAAAAACACATTATCCAAAAAGTAATTAAAGAATCCATAACCAATAAACAAAAAAGAAAAACTCTTGAAAACCCTAGAATCTCCTTACCCTATATTAAAGGAACCACAGATAAAATTGCCAGAATTCTGGCGAAGCATAACATCATGGTTGCACTCACACCCCCTAACACCCTAAAAAATATGTATGATTCTGCTAAGGACTTAATAGACCCAAAAAATCACAAAGAAGTATACTCGATTCCCTGCTCATGTGGAAAATTTTATATAGGTGAAACAGGGAGATCCTTTGGAATAAGATTAAAAGAACACATTAATGATATTACAAGAAACAGGTCAGAAAAATCAGGTCTAGCAGAGCACGCATGTTCCTCCTCACACTATATATGTATGGAACAAGCAAAATTAATTCACAAGGAAGACCATTATTTCAAAAGAAGGGTGAAAGAGGCAATTGAAATTGAGAAATCCTCCAACAAAATGAATAGGGATGACGGACTAAAATTAAGTAGCACATGGAAACCCTTAATAAATAAAATAAAAAAGCATTAAATTAATCTAATAAAATAAAAAATAAATCAATCTATCTAACTCCCTTTTCATAAAATTTAATAAGCCAAAAAATAAGTAAATAAAATAAAATAAATTACTTCAAACAAAACAAAGTAACTTATTTATAAACATAGAATATAATTAACTAAAAATAAAAGAAAATAATAAATAACAATAATAATAATATGAATATTAATAATAAATTAATAGATATATAACTAATAATAAGAATAATAAAATAATAATAATATAATTTAAAAAAAATATTATTATTATTAATAAAAAATAATAATAATAATAAATAAATAAAAATAAAAATAAATAATTAAATAATTAAAAAAATAACTAATTAAAAAATAAAATTAAATAAATTATTATATATATATATATATATATATATATATTATATAATAAATTAATAATTATAATTCAAAAAAGCCAACACATATATTATAAAGAAAAAGAGATATCAAATATATTTCAAAATAACTATTAATAGCTCCATAATTTCACGCTCTCTCCTCTAAAAATACAAATCTCATCGCCCTGATGATGGACACACCTAGCTAGTCTGAAACGTTGGTTTCATAAACTGTTAATAGGTTTTTCCAGTAACATAAAATTCTTCCAACCTATATGGAATCTCTCTTTAACAACTCATTTTTGTTGTTTTAGTATCTTTTCTAAGCAAATACAAAAGTGCATTGGAAGAGACAACGTAGGTAAGGTGAGCATAATTTATTTAACCAGACAAGTTATTCTAAATGATAGTACTTCAAGGTGATTATTTGATATTTCTCAAGTCGTGTTAAATAATTTGAGTATTTAGGTTTATTGGGTGTAATGTTAAGTTACACCTTGAGGAAAAGTAGTATGTTAAAGCTTCTTGTTTTTTGGGAAGGGTTCTTGTGTATACCGAACGATTATAGCATTAGTGGTTGTTGGAATCGACTTTGTGCTATACTTGGATGAGTTAAGCTAGTTACAAATTCCATAATAATTTGGTCTTACTATTCCTCCTCCATAATTATTTTGATTTCTTTTCGCAGAAAAATGTGAATATGGTAGGTTTTCATCTTGTATGAACTATGGGTTTAAGAAACGTTGGAATTAACCTTATGCCATACTTGCACGTGTTTCCATTCCGTATGAACTGTGGCTTTAAGAAACATTGGAATCAACCTTATACCATACTTGCATGTAATTTAGTTATAAATTTTTGTACTTAATTGTGAACTCGTCTAATCACCCAAAAACATTTGATCCTCCAAACACATGATAACTCTAAAGTTGGTTAAAATAAGCTTATCATAGTTTTTCTCCATAATTATTTTCATTTTCTTTATGAGAAAAATGAATATGGTATGTTTCCATTTTATATGAACCATGGGTTTAAAAAATGAGAATGGGATTTGTGATGTCAACGAGGTTTATCAATAAAAGAGAAATTATTCTCATTCTAAAATTACTAAAGCACAAATATGAATCTAGCTGAAAAATAATGGCACAAACTTGCAAGAATTGAAAAAGAATATTGGAATAAAGAATGAATTCAGTTACTCAATATCAATTTGAGAACCAATAAATAAAGAAAATAATTTAAACTTAGTTGTATATGCAATAACTAAGGCTATATAAAGCTAAATAAAGCTAAGTGTGCTTTATGTTATGTTAATGTGCACATCCACCACATGCAAACACTATAATTAACTAACTAAAGCTAAGTGCACACCACATGTATGCACTAGATTTAAATAATGCTAACTAAGTGCACATCACATGCACGAACTACAGTTGAACTGAAGATAATTAAGGTTAACTACGTGCATGTACACCAACACCACCCGTTAAGCCTAACTTAGGTAAGTGTGATGCAAAACGAATGAGTCCCGACAACAAGGACATTTTAGGTAACCATGTGCAATGCATGAAAAGATGAAAGAGAGAAAACCCAGTGAGAAGAAAACCCCCTCTCAAAATATAATGTAAAAAGTAAAGAAGAGACAACTTCTAGGTAGTCATATCCTTCACCCTGAGATGATCTCACAGAAATTAAAACTTCCGATCAGTCAAATTCTTGGTGAAGATATCGACAGTATGCTCAGAACTGGGATAGTAGTGAAGATCAATGACCCAGTCACGAATTAGTTATCTAATGAAGTGCATGTGGATTTGGATATGTTTGTTCAAGTGTAACTCATGTGGCTTCTACATGTATCTAGAAATTGATCCTACAACATGAGAGATCAACACGAGAGTGAGTAAGATAAACAAGACTTCGCACAAGCTCAGGGTACAATTTGAAATCAACCAACGGTGTTTTGTTTCTATTCTCAAGTTTTATCCCTAATAAGAAAGGTGTGGCTACTCGCTTGCATTCACTAATGTGAAATTGCGTTAAATATCTCTAGCATAGTTTTGTTGAGAAAATGTAATCCTAGAACCACTCAGATTGATCTCTAGTCCAAGGAATAAAATTATCAAACCCATATCTAACATAGAAAACTCCTTCGGCAATGCAGTTTTAATCTCAACAATGATAGAATTTGAACTACTTATTATCAAAAGATCATCTATGTAGAGTACTCTGATCAACAAGGATTCAGTTTTCTTCAAAACATAAACATTGCAATCCTATTTGAAACATACAAAATTTTGAGATAACAAATAAGAATCCATCTTTACATACCACTTTCTAGGTGTCTACTTGACGCCATAGAAAGACTTCTCTAGCTTCCATATCAAAGATAATTTTTGCATGTATCCCTATGTCTACTCCATGTATATTTTCTCCTAGAGATCACCGATAAGAAATGCATTCTTCATATCCATATGATGCACCTCCCATCCTCTTGTTTCTACAATAGAGAGAGCTAGCCAAATGGCATCCATTTTTTCCACTAGAGAAAATGTCTCATCATAGTCAACACCATGTACTTGCTAAAACCCTTTTCCCACCAATCATGGCTTATATCGACTAACCTGGCCATATGTTTCTTTCTTGGTCTGATAAGCACACCTTAACCCTACAAGTTTATGATTAGAATGTAGTTGAACTAGGTCCAAAGTCTGGTTCTCAATGAGAGAGTTGTATTCCTCAACCATAGTTGCTTCCCATTCAAGATACCCAATTGCTTCTAATTAAGTCTATGGATCTGATGCATGCATTATATAAGCATCCATGGGCATACATGGCTCCATATATAAGAGTTCTTTTGGAGCTTCCGCAAATTGAATCGTAGTGGCAAGATCATCTAAGTGATCATTCATGTTGCACCATTTTTGTGTTGAAGGTGGTTAAGAATCTTTTGAACTGCATAAGGAAGTATTATCTCGATGTTCAATAACTAGTGGTTTAAAAAGTGTCACAAGAAAATACACATATAGATCATAACTTTGATTTGAAGTATCATATGCATACTCATCAACTGGTGGAGATGGAAACTTTGTCGCGGGTTCATCTGTGTGCGCATGAAATGTATCTTCTTCAAAATTTACACTCCTTTCAATGAAGAGCTCTTCATTGTCAATATCAAGAAATATGTACCCTTTGAATTCATCAAAATATCCAATAAACATGTATTCCTTGCTCTGAGGCTGGAAAGTCCTTCTCTTATATGTAGGAATGCGGACCCATGCTCGAGATCCAAAAATGCAGAAATGACTGACTTAAGGTTGCATGCTAGTCCCAACATCAAAAGGTATTTTTCTAGTAACATATTTATGAGGAGATCTATTATGTATATATGAGGCACAACTGATAGCTTCATCCCACAATTTTTATGGAAGAGATCATACATGCAACATGAAATTCACTATCTCCTTCAAGAATCTATTATTCCTTTTGATCACCCCATTTGTCTACGAAGTGTAAGGAACTGAATGTTGCAACTGTGTTCTTGCTTCATTACAAATATTTTGGATATATTTGTCGACATATTCCTTCCGATTATCTCTGCGGAGGATTTTGATGGGTTTTCTAGACTCATTTTTCGCATATGCTTTGAACATATTTATATGCTAAAAAACTTTAGACTTCAGTTTCAGGAAATAAACCCAAGTGAATCTCATGTAATCATCTATAAATGATAACACATATCTTTCTTTTTTCATTGAACATACTGGAAATTGATCCAGGAGATCACTCTATACAAGCTCCAAAGGTGAAGAGGCTCTCGATGAATTCCCCTTCTCAATCTTGTCTTGTGGATTATTTCTAAGAGCACATCCATTACAAACACCATTTGAAAAATAAATGGTTGGAAATCCTTTAACTATCCATTTCTTGCCAATTTTCTACATGTATCTGAAATTAAAGTTCCAAAATATTTCATGCAAAATCCTACTTTCTTCATTTGCACGCATAAGTAACAAAATAGAATCTGAATGACAAACAAAATAAAAAAAATGTATACAGAGGATATTAATCATTTACCTTGCTAGATAAAATATTCAAGTTAGTTTGCATATCATAAATGCTCATGCGATCTAAGGTAAATTCCACTATCCTTTTAGTTTTTGTGTGTGACAGCTTATACACTAAAAGGAGATTCACAAAATGTCTTTGAATATGCAAGAAATTATCAAAACTTCCATCTTCAAATTGCACTCTTCCTTGTTGAGTTGTTTCAACTCCAGATTTGTCCCCCATGGGAATAGGGGGACCTGAGTGTCCATGTAGAGAATAACATTATTCCTCTGAAAAAGCCATATGATGCGAAGTTCCGAAACCAATGATCCATTCTCATGGTGTAGAATTAAGGGAAATCACAGCATGACCATTACCCCTTGTTTATGATGGTTTTTCCTGTGTCTTCTCCTTGGCACTTTTTGTAAAGTGGTGACCAAGATTGTTTTTTGAAGAGTTTTTATTATTAGATCAATAGTCTTCTACATGCAAGATGATTCAATATGATAGTCTTTATTACAATAAGCATACTTGGAGTTTCTTTTCATTCCCTTCTTACCCTTGGAGCTACAAGAATCATCTGGAGGTTTTGGATTTCCTCTGTTTCTTGAATCTGGATATCATTCATTTCCTTTGCCTTCAGATTGTTGATTTGGTTTTGACTTGGACTTTCCTTTTTCATACATGGCAAGTGCATGTGCATTTGAAGACTTTAATGAACCCATATTAATGAGCTCATCCTGCTCATGAATAAGAGACTCAACAAATGCATCAAGTTTAGGAATTTTACACTATTTATCTCGAGATGCACGTATAACTTTATGAAGTGTATAAATAAGAAAACATATTCATGACCTAATTTAGAAAAAATAGAAAGGATCAATTGAAATTATTGTGTGGATTTAACAATCCAACCATCCTGTAATTGTAGAGGCAATGATTTGAATTTCGTAAAGAAATCATGAATGTTCTAAAAGTTGTTTCAACCTAACGAGTTTAGCTCATTTCGAGAATATGAGCTTCCATCTCATTCTTCATTCCAAATAAATTCTCCAAGTTTATTTAGACCTCATTCGAAGTGTCACATGTGTCCACATGGAAACATAAAGCTAGAAATGTGGACAACAATAGAAGACCTAAGGACTCATCCATGTTGTTGAAGTATTTGGATTTTTCAATAGCAGAATTTGGTTCACTTTTCGTATTCATAACTATCTAATACAAGCCTTTTCCTCTGAGGTGAAGAAAATTTTTTGGCTGCCATTGGAAGTAGTTATACGGAGTGAGAATAGTGAAGAATGGGAACTCCATTTTTTTCACTTTGCAGTTGTAGCAACAATTGCAACAATTCTCTAATATTCTAATGAACAAATTAATTCTCTAAATAATTTCCAATTCTTTGATCTTCAAACCTGCAAAAAATTGTTCATGCACATTTTTCAAACCTTTGTATCTCTAATACCATCTAAAATTATTTTTAATGGTGGGGTTGTCAAGAGAAAATAACATTTAATACATTATGATACTAGTTGTAGTGTATCCTCTTTTTCTGATTCCACGACCTTCTTATTCATTGAGAATCATAATTTTTTAGTTCAATAAAATATGATATATATTTTTAAATAGTTTAATTTTAATCTTTTATCTCTTTTGACTGAAGGTTGAATTTGAAACTGGGTAATATTGAAATGAAACCCTATCGGAACTAAGATGTAACCTTATATAAATTAACAACAATGATAAAAAAATTAACATCTCTACTTCTTATACCAAGGAATGGCTTTGCTTAGCAACTAAATACCTGTTGATTTATTCTAGTGAGTCAACGCTATTCAATGTATACAAATGATCATCTAACTCCATAGAAGCACATATTAATATATGAAAAAAACTATTAAATGCGAAAGGAACACCATCACTTTGTTTGTTTTTTTCTTTAGTCTTCGTACTCTACATTAAAGTGTCAAACGATGAAAGATAATCATCATAGTTATGCATTGGCTACATCAATGTGAGTGGCCTAGTTTGTATAATTACTCTCAAAACATGCGTTATAATATCTTGTTTCACCTTGTAAATACTCGTTGAGCATTCTGGAGTGAGACAACCTTTCTAAGCTTTAATATGAGGAAAATGACCATCCTCCAAAATTAGGCATATGTTGTTATATTAATTGTGGAAAAACGTGATTAAATTTGTATTGGTTGTAGTTTATAAATATTCTACTTTTATACTAATCATATCGCAAATTTGTGAACATAAACACCAACACATGAGGAAATAACTATCTTTTAAGCGGTTTTATTATTTACTACAATATTTGTGTTTGCAGTGCTTTTCTTCAAGATATTATTATTATGGGATAGAGTGTATCAAATTTTGATGTAAAAAGGTTCTAAAACCATAGTAACCTCACTTTTATAAGGTTTTCTTTCCCTGTGTGGGAGCACCCAAGGAGAATTTGATTGAACAATAGTTTCACATGCGGGGTTCATTAAGAGTAGTACTCACAATATCATAGAAATGCATATGAATAAAGTATTGGTAGTCTAGAATCTAGATCCACAGTAAAGTACCACGAAATATTGAAATTTTGGTTTGTTACAATGGTTGTTTCCATCTCCTCAAGAGTAGCCAATATGATTTGGAAATCATTTGGAATTGTAATCATGGACTATTATGATGATATTTTGGAGCTTTTAATGAAACTTTATCAGCATTATCTGAATAGTTAGTTTCATATGTATAGTGTACCATAAATGGATTATTCTTGCAAACTAAGCTACTTTATTTTGATATTGTTCACATACCTCATCTTCTACATTAAACCAACATAACCCTTCTTACACTGAATATGACAATCCAATGGTTGGAATGATAAAGTATCTTTTATGTATATTTGATTTTAATATTTTATATTGATTTTAATATCCAACATTACATAGGCATGGAGATGCATTTTGAAGCACAGAAGTAGGAAAAATGGAGGAATGAGGTGTTGGGATCTGTATGAGGCATATTTTTGGCGTTTTACACTTCCATGTTTTGAGGAACTTACATTTTGTTGTAGTTGAAGACAAGCTTCAGATGTAAACATTATAAAAGAAATAAATATTGTAGTCAAATATGCAATGGGTTCATGATGGTTTTCAGATGTAAACATTGTCAAACAAATACAAATTGTAGCCAAATATGCAATGGGTTCATGATCCAATGTTTTCAATTTAAATTATGGTTATCATTATTTACTTATTGTTTGTTTATTACTACACAACTTATGTGAAGCAGCTTATAAATGGTAGAACTCTACACTGTAATTGGGAGGCTTTGTTTTATTACAGATTCAGTTATTGCTACAGAATACATAGATTGTTATATGAATTAGTATGGAATTTTTTATTTAAATGTTGTGTCTGAAAGTGATATTCATTTGTAGAATTCATTTGGAAATAACCAATGCCTAAATCCTAAAAATTACAGACATAAGTTTAAAAAAAAAAATTATGAAGAATTCATAAAATTCTAATCCCTTCAAAAACACCATATAAACATCTGGCCCCAAACTTTAACTAGTTTTTTCGAATTTGACCCTTGTATTTTTTGTAGTATATTGTTAAATAAATGCACATGCTAGCAGGTTGAAAGGTTTACATCCTGTTTGTGAGTAAATACATGGCCACTTGACAAATTTGAAATAAGTTTTGAAGATGAATTTCTTGTATGCAGTCGAAGGCTTGATTATGGGATGAAATCTACAAATCCCAATATCATATTTCACTTACAACACTTTCTCCTATGATATGCTAGTGCTTGGTTGTTTGTGATGTGTTCCTTCATGGAATTTGAATTGGTATTGTTGTATTATTTTTTGTCATTGTCATTAGAATTCAAGTAAATTTATGAAAAACACCACTAAGAATAGTTATTTTCATATGTAAAATGTACCATAAATGGATGATTCTTGCAAACTAAGCTACTTAATTTTATTTCTTTTCTCATACTCATCTTCTACATTGAACCTACATATCACTTCTTACACTAAATATGACATTTTAATTGTTGGAATGATAAAGTATATTTTATGTGTCTTTGATTTTAATATATTCTATTGATTTTAATATCCAACTTTCCGTAGGAATGGGGATGCATTCCGAAACATGGTAGTAGGAAAAATGGAGGAATTATGTGTCTAGGATCTATATGAGGGATATTTTTAGTGTTTTCCACTTCCATTTTTTGACGAAATTTCATTTTGTTGCAGTTGAGGATGGGTTTTAGATGTAAACATTGTCAAATAAATAGATATTGTAGCTAAATATGCAATGGTTTCATGATGGTTTACAAATGTAAACATTGTTAAAGAAATACATATTGTAGCCAAATATGCAATGGGTTCATCATCCATGGTTGTCACTTCAAACCTACGTTATCATTATTTACTTATTGTTTGTTTCTTACTACACAACTTAAGTCAAGTAGATTATAAGTAGTAGAATCTAGACTGTAACTCAGAGGCTTTGTTTTATTACTGATTCAGTGATTACTACAAAATATGTAGATTGTTATATGCATTAGTATGGAGTTTTTTATTTGAATGTTGTGCTTGAAAGTGAAATTCGTTTTTAGCATTAATATGGAAACAACCAATGCTTATCTCATAAAAATTATAAACATAAATTACAAAACAAAACTTCTAGAGAATTCATGAAATTATAATCTCGTTACAAGCACCATACAACAACTGGCCCCAAAATTTAACTTGTTTTTGAGAATTTGAACCATGTGGTTTTCTATAGTGTGATCCTAAAGAAATGCACATTCTAGTAGGTTGAAAGGTTGTGAGCTTGTCTACGAGTAGATACATGGCCACTTGACAAATTTGTAATATAGGTTGGAGAGGAACTACTTGTATGCAGTAGAAGGCTTGATTATGGGGTGAAATATACATATCCCAATATCATATTTCTCTTAAAACGTGCTCTCCTATGTGATGTTAGTGCTTGGTTATTTATGATGGCTTCCTGAATGGAATCTGGTCCAAAATGGATCTTGGATAAACCTCTAAGTCTAAAAGACTTCATATAAGAGGTAAAAGGTGTTAAATGGCACAAATCCTTTGTAAATCGGAGTTGTAAAGAAAAGGGTCAAAGGTGGAGTTTAATATAAATATTGCATCAGAAAGGTTCCAAGGGAGGACTTAAACCAAAGGCCTTAAGGACCCTTGATTAGCAATCTCCAATATATCACATCGGAGGAAGGACTGCATGCCATATCAGAACCTCGAGTAGAGCCCATTGTGATTAAACCGATGAGCCGATCAATGATTGTGATGGATGACTTTCGATTGTGATGATTGGATTAGCAGATTGGCATCAGTGATATATATCGGGTCAGCACAGTCCATTGGAAAGTGGTATAGACCCCCAGGCCGTTGCGATAGCGATATGCGATGCACCAATATTGGCGATTAGCGATCAATGATCGAGATCGCAACCATATAAAGTGTTTTTGACATATGCCTGTTGTGATTGCGATATTCAATCGAGGCACAAACCTGATAAGGTTTACAAATGTGATTACATAAATTTTGAAATCCGTATTTTTAGATATCCAGTGTATTTCTGTGTATTTTGTGTTTAGCCATAGGCAATGCGATTTGCGATGAGCGATGAAGAACATAGACCTGAGAGGGATATAGACGTGATTATATCTCATTTGAAGTCTAGTTAAATGGATGATGATTCATTTTTCTTGTGTATTCCGTTATTTGGCTGTTTTCGAGATTTCTGCACAGGAAGGCCAAACGACCAGATTTCATCTCCCTGCTGGTTCATTTCCATTTGGAAACATCCATGACACTTGTGCCACACTATGAATAGCCATTTCTGTAATAGGGATGTGTTATGAAGCATGCAGAGCTGAAGCGCCAGGAAGGAATTATTCATCATGATTGGGGATAGAGGACCAGATGGAAGCCGAAAAGTCAGAGGATTCCTCAAAAGCTAGACAATATGACTCTCACATGGGGCTCACAAAAAAATGTAGTAGCAGAAAAGTTAGTCTCCCTTCAGGGAGCTCACAACTGGGCAAAGAGCCATGGAGCCGACAACTGCTTGAGCCGAGAACCACAGAGCCTTAGAGTCGTAGTTCTACAGAAAGACAGACAAACCACCAGAGGTTGGGGGTAATGGCAAAGGGGTGATTCCTCAGAAAGCTAAGTGCAGTAGAGTTGTAGAGCTAGAGAGCTTGAATACAGCAGATTTGCAAAGCCAGAGAGCCATAGAGTCAAGGATTCGCAAAGAGCCACCAAAGGTTGGAGGCTTGATAGAGGTAGAGCCACCAGAGGATGGAGGTAGAGCCGTAGAGCTAGAGAGCTCAAAACAGACTTCTGAGAGCCATGAGGTTGTAGTGAAATTTAAGAGCAATAAAGAGATCAAATGATCAAGATGTTGATAGTTTTTGATGTGTGCTAAAGACAGAAGAAGGAATTCCAGAGATAGTAAAATAATTCTAAGGGAGTTGGTGCAAGCCAGGAGCTCAAGATAGCCTACAGCACTGATTGAAGGATTCTAGTCCAGAGAAGCCTAGATCTATCTACAGAGTATGGACATCCAATGGGATAATATGGCATTCTAAACCCATAGGTTCAATTGTAAACCAATGGAGTTGAGTGTGGAACTTGTAAAAGAATTTTACTAGAATCCCAAAGAGCCTAGTTGAGTTGACTACAACTCATGGAGATATAGCCCAAGATATCAAGGTGAACTCCTAATTAAACATGATGTCTTTATGGTTTGTTTATTTGCTGCATTTACTATTATGTGTGTTTATATATCAGTTTAAGAAAATAAAATTAAGGTAATCAAGCAGTCATAGGCAAACTAAAAGAATACACCTATTTCAAGTTATTTATTCCACAAATTGTCAATCATAAGCAAAGATCTTGAGAATATATAAGCTTTGGAGTGGGAGAGGTTCTTGTAAGTTTGACAAGAAGCCTTTAGTGCCCCATTTCAGATCAGATGGTATCAGAGCAGAATTCTTGCTTGACAGAGCAATCTATATGCTTGGTTGACCTAAAACGTGTTTAAACAGTCAAGGATTGATAGTTTGGTTGTTGTAAATTGACTGTTGTTTGAGTCTGCAGAGGAGAAGGGAAAGCTATTGATAGCTAAGTCCAGAAGAGGACAAGAAGGAAGAAGGGTTGAAGGCATTCTTCTTATCCCAAAGGACCTCAAAGAAATCCTTGATACACAAGAGGTTTGTTGCAAAAGGTTGCTTGAATAAGCTCTTTGTTAATCCTGTTTGAAGTTCTTTGTTCATTTTGATAATGACAACTTCTACAAGTGAGTCGTCAAATTCTTCTTTCCCCACAAGCTTCTTTGATGAAGACGTGAAGCAAGACTTGTTCATCATGATGGATATGATGAGAGAGATGTATGAGGATGTGTTGTGGCCAGCAACAACCCCCCCACTTTTTCATATAGCTATCTACCCAAAATACTAAATGAATAGGAGACCCCTACTATAATTTTGAGAAGAAATCAAATTTCCCTTCTTCAAAATAAAGATACCATCGTAGGCTTAAAAGCAATCTTCCAAATATTTCCACCTAAGTCTACGATGGGGAAATGGTCTTTAAGAAATTGCATTAATGCGAAAGGCACCCCAAACGTTAAGCATAATGTCGTGTCGCAATAAGTAGTGTCCATATGGAAAAACCTCACAATCTCCCGATCTGCGATAACGCCGATCGCGATGACTGCGCGTCGCAAAAATGAAATGGAAACACTTAGCAAACATCAAACTCCCGCGACCCGCGATGTTGTGACCTGCGACATTGCGATCGCCGTGATGTTACATTCTGTGATCCAACGATTTGCGATAAGCACGCCTTACGATGGCACGAGCTTCAATAGACCATAAAGCGAATCATAAATCATTTAAAGCGCAAATCTTTCAGGCACGTCATTCAAAGATAGACCACTTACCATAACCTGACTTCAAATCATGCGCTCTTAATGACAGTAAGTAGGTTAGTTTTCAGTTATTTAATGAAATAAGGATGCGTACTTTGCTGAAGAATTGTTTTCACGTAAGGTGGCATATTTAGCATATCGTCTGCATTTAAAACCCTCCCATCATCTTTCTCAATCAGTCATTTCTGCCTCGCTTGTAATCTGCAGGAACTAGGAGATAAGAGCATTCAAAAGCCGAACGCAGAAGAAAATGGGAAAGAAGACTAATGCCCAAGGTTCCGAGGTGAAGGAAAAGGCAAAAGAGATGGCACCCTTATACACAGACACTGCATGCAACAGAGACGCAGAAATTTCAACCTGGGAAGGCATGTATAGGCTGCTAGAGGAGGAAAACCGCAGAGTAATGAAGGCAGATAGCGCCGCAGGATCGCCAAACTCTTCCAAGGCATCCTTAGAAGAGCTGGCTTGTTCATTTCTCCATCGAATAGCAGCTAGACCCAAGATATTGCCATCTACAAATATGATCAAATGGATACTCGACAATGCAGAGTTACAAGGCAGACAATTCAAGGCTCCAGGGCATGGGCTCATAGGATCATTCGCCGCGCAAGACCTAAAGCTTATGTACCATCTTCCGGAGCCTCAGATGACCTATAACACGCAATTTGTCCAGAAATTTGCAGCAGAGAACCCAAATCTAGCAGAAACTACTAAAGAATGCACCAGGAGAGAGGAGCCGCTGAAAAAGGATAAAAATGGTAAGTATAGCACAAGTTCTCTCACCTATCCATATTTTTTTGTTGCAGCGATGCTCTGCAGGCTGTTTGGGATGCCAGACATAAATAAATTTTCAGCTGAATGGCACCACTCATAGACGCTGCCACAAATGCCCATCTCGTGGATTGGGCCAAAATATGTTCTGATAATTTGTTCACTCTTGTCATGAATTACCGTTCTAAGAGATCCTCATCACAAAGGGTCTATCCTCTATTTTTTCTGTCTGCTTACATTATGGATTCTATTTTGTATGTATCTAAATTTCCAACTATGGGTTGGAAATGGACTACCCAAGACCCGTCGCCTATTCATGTTTACCACAAAGTACTATGGGATTCACAGTTCGCCCCTCACTTCTATCAGATTTGCCATGGGCTCATCTTACCCCTATATAGGATGATATATGGTGAAGAACCCCTGAGGTGCTCACCCAAAGCGCAAATAGACATCCTCCCCGTTGCAAGATGGTTCGGGGAGGAATGGTTCACTTATATCAGAGTGTTTGGGAGCACTGTACCTCCACATGTCCTACCTCTGTATGTCCCCGACAAGCTTTTGGCCAGGGGAATCGCCTATCAGACTTGCTCGGAAGGCGGCATAACCAATGATTTAAAAGACAAGAAGAAAGCAATATGGCCTCAGTTTCCTGTAGCTTGTGGGGCCTTCTCATTATTTGATGTGGGGCATGCTTTTGCCGAAGTAGGGAATGTGACGTCCCTACAATTGTTTAAATTCCCCGCTCGACCTTTTGACCTAAATAACGTCACCCATGATTTCACTATAAGTGTCAGAATAAAAGTGTTCACTAGAAACAAAGATTTATTTGATGAATTGTTTCAAAATAAAAGTTCATTCCAGGAAGTTTTGTGAGAAGCTAAGTCGAGGTTGTCCCCAGATGACCTCGAAAGATTTTCGTCATTCAGAGAAAGAAGACTAGCCGGCATCCCTCTAGAAAAGCTTCGGCCGCTCATCAGAGAGCCTACTCCAAGTGTCAGCCTTAGCAGAAACTCCAGTTCTTCCAAATCTAGATCTGACGCTGTTCAAGGAACACCCGAACACTCCAAGAAGTCTCCGAGCGACCAAGAGAAAGTAGGAGAAGTAGCCGGAGATACTACCCAGTCAAGTGCCATGTTGCAACCACAAATTATTGCTTCCTCATCAAGAAATGTCCCTCCTCCCGTCACTACATCATCGCTCGTCATGACACAGCTCGATAAGGAGTGGGAAAGCTTCAACGAGCTAATCAGCCCGGAAGGACAGGTCCCAAGAATGCCTGTAAGAAATGTGCAAGTAACATAGGAAATGGTTTCAACCGTTGTCGGTAGCGCCTCAGAAGCAGAACACGGTCATATCGCTCCGTCTCCTGAACTCCTACTTAGCATAGAAGAAATTCCCCCACTGGACGTGTTCTATGTAGGAATTTACAGGGTAAGTTCCTCAGACAGAACACCAAAAGGACACCGCTCACAAACAGATCACAGATCAATACACCAGTATTTTGACGTGGTTAAAACCCTCAGAGAGGGAAACAGTCCTCGGCCTGCGCCAATGTGGCTACTACAGGCAATTTATTAATAAAAGAATGAAAATTTACATAAGCTTCTCTCATGCACGGTTTTCCTACAAATGACCCTCCATGCGCTTTAAATAGAATTCATGGACCAATCGGGTGTCAAGCCACGGATCAAGTGTCGGTAATACCGAGGAGAGAATGAACCGTCGGATCACTACATATCGTGACCGTCGGATTGTAAGTTACAAAATGTACAACGGTAAAGAAAACACACTTTACCTAACTCTATACCTAACTCTATACTAGACCAAGTTGAACTTAACTATTCCTATGTGTCGGAATATCCTAACATCCCCCCTTAAGAACAACTTGGGATAGGATTGAAGGATTTACAAATATGACACAATAGGAGAAGGAAGGAGGCACTAGAGCCTATAGGAGAAGGAAGGAGGCACTAGAGCCTATCCCCCCTTAGTGACCACTTCCTGAACTCCAAGCATATATCGAAGTTTAGTGAACTTCGCCTCTGTGAGAGCCTTTGTGAAGATGTCTGCAACCTGATCATCTGTTGAACAATATTGCACTTCAAGAACATGGTCATGAATGAGCTTTCTGATGACGTGCATGTGAAGTTCAATGTGTTTGCTGCGCTGATGCTGAACTGGATCTTTGCAAAGCTGAATGGCACTTTGATTATCACACCAAAGTGTAGTCGGATGCTGCTGCTCAAAGCCCAATTCTGATAGGATCTGACGAAGCCACAAGGCTTCCTTACTAGCTTCCCCGGCACCACGATACTCTGCTTCTGCTGACGAAAGAGAAATGGCAGCTTGTTTCTTGCAAGCCCATGTAATAGGTCCTGAACCAAGAGTGAACACATAACCAGAAGTAGACTTCCGATCATCAGGGTCACCAGCCCAATCAGAATCAG
>APFE030826462.1:0-18290 GCA_000404065.3 Pinus taeda | reverse complement strand
AACGTGGCTACTACAGGCAATTTATTAATAAAAGAATGAAAATTTACATAAGCTTCTCTCATGCACGGTTAACCTACAAATGACCCTCCATGCACTTTAAATAGAATTCATGGACCAAATCGGGTGTCAAGCCATGGATCAAGTGTCGGTAATACCGAGGAGAGAATGAACCGTCGGATCACTACATATCGTGACCGTCGGATTGTAAGTTACAAAATGTACAACGGTAAAGAAACACACTTTACCTAACTCTAACCTAACTCTATACTAGACCAAGTTGAACTTAACTATTCCTATGTGTTGGAATATCCTAACATTCTATAGTCCTCAACATAAAGTAGTGGTGAGAAGACAAAGAAAAAAGAGAAAGTTGGAGAATGCGCTGTCACAGAACGTCGAACATTTAGACGTTTTTTGGAAAGACCCTAACAGCAACCCCACGGAGAATCTCACGAAATTGTCTCAAATTGCAGGAGCTTACGCTTCTGCGACTATCGACAAGGTGTCTGAAGTGCAGCAACTATTAAAGGAGCAAGAAAACAATATACAACTACTGCAACAACAACTACAACAGGCCAATGCTAGCAATGAAGCGTCCAAACAACTCGAGAAACTACAAGAAGATTTTCAGCAGATGCAGATAAGCTATCAGAAAAGCCTGGATGAAAAAGGAAAGCAGTTGCACGCTTTACAAGAAATACATAAAGATGAGCCCAAGCTTTCCGAATTCGTTTCAGAATCTACTAGTTTAAATGAGCAACTTCTGCAAGAACAGGAAGAGCTAAGACGAAAATTATTGCAGTGGAGTCACTATTGCGAGCTGAATGACAAACTCACCAGTCAAGTGACAGATCTACGAAGTGACTACGACCAGGCCGACAGACAAGTGACAGAGTATATAGCTTGGCAGAATGGAGAGGAAGCGAAAAGAGCAAATGCACCTAGAATAAATGAAAGCCATAAAGAATTTCTCTTCAACAAATGGGACGACCAAATCAAACAGGCAAAACAGGCAGCAGAGGCAGCGGCAACACAGGCTGGTATCCTTATAGACTGTGTAAATGAAAATTTACATAGAGCAAACTTAATCACAGAAACCGCCCCGGGATACCTACCAAACAAGTCACAAATAGAGGCAGAATGGAAAGAGAAAGTGCAAGAAAAGGGTAAGGCAATACAAGCTTTGAACAGGTTGAATTGGGAGTACTATTGCGCATACTTAGTTAAGCCACACAGTCAATGGCTAACTGTGAAATGCATCACAAACTCAGTAGAGAAAGTGGTGCCAACTCTCAAAGATTCTGTTTTTGCAACCCAGCTCAGCGCAGAAGTCGGCCAACCGACTCTTCTTAGATCCATGCTGAACACTTGCAATTTCAAAGACCAGATCGAGAGATAACTTATTTTTAGTAGTTTGTTGTTTCTTTTTGTTTAAATTAGAAAAATGGCGGTCGTTTTAGAGCCGTATCCTACAATTTTGTAAAAACACTATTATTAGATTTAGGAACTAGTATTTTAACCCTTCTCATGCATTTAGAGAAGGGTCCAGAGATTTGTCAAAAAACTTATCCTTAGAACATGCACTTCTGCACCCTCAGAGGAGGCTTTGATGAATGGATGGATCGAAATTTATCTTTACTTGCATTTTGATATCTGCTACTGATGTTGCACTTCTGTACTCTTGGTAGATTTTAGAACAAGTAGAAATAGATTGTTTTGCTTGAGGCTTATGTGTAGGACTAGTCATTAATGGTACTTTTATCTCTTGGCAATGTCTGCTTATACTCTTTAAGTAATTTACAGTTTCAGTTGTTTATGTGTTATTGCCTGAACATATGGGTTATCATTTGGCACTTTTGTACGGTGGAGTCATATGGTTCATGTGTGACATATGAATGGCTTATTATGTGATATGCTGTTCACAACTGTTTTGCTTAACTTCTTACACAAAGTAGTTTATCTCAAGTGGTTTCTTTTCTTATGATAGCTAAATGATCTTTATTACTAGTTATTATTCAAAATCTTTTTAGATCACATAATGGAAGACATACAATCCCGGGTTAGAATAGATTTGATTTGTTGTTTCTCATTAGATACAATAGCATAGAGTAAATTTAAAGAATCCGATTTAGATTAGCTTTAAAATACTCTCAGATCAGCACAGTTCAACTCTATACACACACACACACACCCAAGATCGGGAAACTGGTCCCGTTATCCCCAGTCGGACCCGCTATACCAAACGGATAAGGAGCTGCTAACCAAGGTCCGGACTGGGTGGGTATCCCCCTTGTTTTCGACCCGATTTTCGGGGCTTCAACATATTTGGCGCTAGAAGGAGGGCCTGAACATAGTTTCTGTTGGAATGATCTTCAAATCATAACATTTTAATCTGGATGGCCGCTCACAGACTTCCCATTTGGAGCTGCATCCATGTTCCTACCTCTTCCAACACTCCACTTGAAGTGGTAAGACTCTTGTCTCAGGTAAAATTCAATGGTAAGGGTAACTCTTCTGCTTTCAATGATGCCCTTCAATTTATTCAAAGAATTTCGAGTTATGGTATTCCAAGAATTGATGAAGGCGTTCTATGCAGGATTTTTACTCTTACACTCACGGCGGAAGCTAGAAAATGGTGCAGAAGCATCCCAGTTGCATCGATCCACAGCTGGGATCAGTTCGCCAAGATTTTTATTGTTGAATTTGATTATTATGACTATGACCAGGTATACAATGAAATTGATCATCTCAGAGAAAACGATGAATCTATTAGAGATTTTAATATGCGATTTCATTTTTATTGTCTAAAATACGATACAGAGACTGAGCTCATAGATGAAGAATCTCTGGATTATACTGAACCTTCCCTGCCTCCTATATCTGATCAGGCAGAAATTAGTCCAAGTTTTGTCCCTTTTCTTTCTAATATGAACGAGAATTCCAATATGCAAATCACTCATAACGAAAGAAGCCCTCAGATCCTAGGAGTTATCCATACTCTAATACAGGAAGACGAAAGCAAAGATGATGGAGGGAAACCTGCCTTGGAGCCAGCATATGACTTTGATACGAAGTGAGATGACATCGTCGCAAATCAACATATGCAGACCCCAAGGTCAGAACAGCAAAATATTTTTCTTTCAGGAAGTATCATCACACAAAGGTATGATCTCAAACCCGATGTCTATATTGAATCTGACCAACGGATATGTTTCTATGATGATAATCTTAAAAACGTTGCTTCAGAATCACACTTCTCTCTTTACCCTGATGTTTTTAATTATGATAACTTTTCCCCTCTCAACGTTACAGATATTTCAAAAAACATAGAGGATAAGTCAAAAAAGTCATCATTAGATTTTCAAGATAAAGAGATATCTATAAAACATCCCTCGATTGTTTCCAAGCAAGGAACACTTGAATTTCCTTGTCTGAAATTATATGATCAAAAAGAAGAATCTAGGGAAACTGGTAAAATCTATCATGATGGTTACTTTTCCAACAACGATGTTATCAATTTATCTCAAGTAAATCATCAAAACCCTAAAAATGAGAGATATTCTGATTTGGAAAACATACCATTTAATCCTCATTTTGAGGCCAAAGATCATTCACCTAATTTTGCTGACCAAGACAATCTCCCAATCTATGACTCATAGCTTGAAGATACCCCCATGCCTATTCATAATCATAGTCTATCTTCTGTTTCACATGACCTGGCCAGTTCTTGTAAACAACAAAATTTTACAAACGTATCCCATTTGTATTGTAATTTTATTTGTATAAAAACCTTTTTTATTATTATTCCCACTTACACTCACCTTGTACAAAATCAGATTGTGTTCTAAATTTTAAGTTTTTTGATAGATTATTTTGGTATAACCAACGCCTTACCAAAGAGCACTCAAAAGAAGAGCTTCCATTGCAGAAAGCTAAGCTATGTCGAGGAAGTACAGAACTTCCTTCATTTCAGGATCATCAAGATAAAACAGAAATTCATCTTTACTTTTATGATCCAATAGATACTCAGTTGGAAGAAAGATTTTGCGAGAAAGAAATTTCAGACAAAATTCCAACTAGGATTATGCATTCTCATTCCATGTCCAACATTAACATCCCAAAGAAAATTCCGTTCTCAACACCAACGTTGGAAAGCTGCACACATATAGGAGTAAAAGTGAGAAAATGGCTTCATTGGAAATATCATTTCACCTAGTCAAATTTTTGTGTAAAATTAGAATAGGAGTGGGAGTAGTTTAGTTAAGTATTTAGGTTTACGCTTGAGTAGTTGATAATCCAAATAAGGAAAGAAGATCATCCCTATTGTCTACCCGACCTTAGGGAATGCCTACCTCTCACTTCGTTAGTTTTTCCCATAAATAAAGTTTGCTTTGGTTAAACAGCATTCGACGTTTACAAAGGGCACCTTTTTCTCTATCAGGATTTTGAACTTCTACTTTTATGAACGAAAAATATTTTTATTTAAAAGCTTGGTCTTTATTATCAATAGAACTTTAATCCATATATGATATTAGTTTCAACTCCAAAAAGCTGAAGAAAATAATCTCAGTGAAGTAATTGTCTTACGTCAGTACAATGAAAGGCACCAATAACAAGATGAGGAGTCCCTGTAGAAACATCGATTACCAAAGAAGCGTTATTATTGTCGTCCAGAACTTTCTTAAGGAAAGAAAATCGACTTCCTCCCTGCCAAAGGAAATCACAGCATTCAGGGAAGCAATCCAATAAAAACACTATATCTCAAAGAATAATAGGTCTCATCATGAGCCGACTTATCATTATCACAGATATTATAACTTGCTGACTTTGCCAAAATTGTGCATCAAAAAAGGGCAACGACTTAAGATTTGTTGCTATCAAAAGACAGGGGGTCTCATCACGAGCCAGCTTGTTCAACAAAGGTATAAATCTAGTGAATGACTATGTCACAATTTGGCCACCAAACCAAGACATTGTTCTTTAGAGAATAAAAAAGAAAAAGTGTCAAAATGGGTTTTTCTCTGAATAGTTGTGAGCTCTTAGGAAGGATAAAGGATCATTACTGGTTAATAGGTAACCCTGTCGAGGCTATGGACGCCTGCTGGCAGCAGAGGCTCTACCTGTGACAAAGAAGCATATTTAAAAAGGACTGCTATACAGAGAAGACTTTATCTTAATTATTATTCAAGACCAAGTAAGGGCTGATGTAAATACAAGAACAAGATGAGAGTACAAGTAAATGGAAAGGAGATGAAACAAAATATCATTGATAGTTTGAAGTATAATACTTTTATCTTTCTATAATAAAGTTTAAGTTTTCTGAGAAAATTTTTATTATTTTTAGAAGTTTGAAAAACGTAAAAAGAAAGTCAAAGATAACTGGTTCTCCCAAGTGAATCGCCAATTGTTGTGGCCAGCAACAACCCCCTCCTTTTTCATCTAGTTATCTACCCAAAATACTAAATGAATAGGGGACCCCTAGTATAATTTTGAGAAGAAATCAAATTTCCCTTATACAAAATAAAGATACCATCGCAGGCTTAAAAGCAGTCTTCCAAATATTTCCACCTAAGTCTACGATGGGGAAATGGTCTTTAAGAAATTGCATTAATGCGCAAGGCACCCCAAACGTTAAGCATAACGTCGCGTCGCAATAAGTAGTGTCCATATGGAAAAACCTTACAATCTTCTAATCTGCGATAACGCTGATCGCGATGACCGCGCATCGCAGAAATGAAATGACAACACTTAGCAAACATCAAACTCCTGCAACCCGCGATGTTGCGACCTGCGAAATTGCGATCGTCGTGATGTTACATTCTGCGATCCAGCGATTTGTGATAAGCACGCCTTGCAATGGCACGATCTTCGATAGAGCATAAAGCGAATCATAAATCATTTAAACCGCAAATCTTTCAGGCACACCGTTCAAAGATAGACCACTTACCATAACCTGACTTCAAATCATGCGCTCTTAATGATAGTAAGTAGGTTAGTTGTCAGTTATTTAATGAAATAAGGACACGTGCTTTGCTGAAGAATTGTTTTCACGTAAGGTGGCATATTTAGTATATCGTCTGCATTTAAAACCCTCCCATCATCTTCCTCAATCAGTCATTTCCGCCTCGCTTGTAATCTGCAGGAACTAGGAGATAAGAGCATTCAAAAGCCGAACGCAGAAGCAAATGGGAAAGAAGACTAATGCCCAAGGTTCTGAGGCGAAGGAAAAGGAAAAAGAGATGGCGCCTTTATACACAGACACTGCATGCAACAGAGACGCAGGAATTTCAACCTGGGAAGGCATGTATAGGCTTCTAGAGGAGGAAAACCCCAGAGTAATGAAGGCAGATAGCACCGCGGGATCGCCAAACTCTTCCGAGGCATCCTTAGAAGAGCTGGCTTTCTCATTTCTCCATCGAATAGCAGCTAGACCCAATATATTGCCATATATAGATATGATCAAATGGATACTCAACAATGCAGAGTTACAAGGCAGACAATTCAAGGCTCCAGGGCATGGGCTCATAGGATCATTTGCTACACAAGACCTAAATCTTATGTACCATCTTCCGGAGCCTCAGATGACCTATAACACGCAATTTATCCAGAAATTTGCAACAGAGAACCCAAATCTAGCAGAAACTACTAAAGAATGGACCAGGAGAGAGGAGCCGCTGAAAAAGGATAAAAATGATAAGTGTAGCACAAGTTCTCTCACCTCTCCATATTGTTTTGCTGCAGCCATGCTCTGGAGGCTGTTTGGGATGCCAGACATAAATAAATTTTCAGCTGAATGGCTACCACTCATAGAAGCTGCCACAAATGCCAATCTCGTGGATTGGGCCAAAATATGTTCTGATAATTTGTTCACTGCTGTCATGAATTACCGTTCTAAGAGATCCTCGTCACAAAGGGTCTATCCTCCATTTTTTCTGTCCACTTACATTATGGATTCTATTTTCTATGTATCTAAATTTCCAACTATGGGTTGGAAATGGACTACCCAAGACCCGTCGCCTATTCATGTTTACCACAAAGTACTATGGGATTCATAGTTCGCCCCTCACTTCTATCAGATTTTCCATGGGCTCATCTTACCCCTATATAGGATGATATATGGTGAAGAACCCCTGAGGTTCGGGGAGGAATGGTTCACTTATATCAGAGTGTTTGGGAGAACTGTATCTCCACATGTCCTACCTCTGTATGTCCCCGACAAGCTTTTGGCTAGAGAAATCGCCTATCAGACTTGAATGGAAGGTGGCCTAACCAAAGATTTAAAAGACAAGAAGAAAGCCATATGGCCTCAGTTTCCTGTAGCTTGTTGGTCCTTCTCATTATTTGATGTGGGGCATGCTTTTGCTGAAGTAGGGAATGAGACATCCCTACAATTGTTTAAATTCCCCGCTCGACCTTTTGACCTAAATAACGCCGCCCATGATTTCACTATAAGTGTCAGAATAAAAGTGTTCACTGGAAAGAAAGATTTATTTGATGACTTGTTTCAAAATAAAAGTTCATTCTAGGAAGTTTTGTGAGAAGCTAAGTTGAGGTTGTCCCCAGACGACCTCGAAAGATTTTCGTTATTCAGAGAAAGAAGACTAGCCGGCATCCCTCTAGAAAATCTTCGGCCGCTCATCAGAGAGCCTACTCCAAGTGTCAGCCTCAGCGGAAACTCCAGTTCTTCCAAATTTAGATCTGACGTTGTTCAAGGAACACCCGAACGCTCCAAGAAGTCTGCGAGCGACCAAGAGAAAGTAGGAGAAGCAGCCGGAGATACTGCCCAGTCAAGTGCCATGTCGCAACCACAAATTATCGCTTCCTCATCAAGAAATGTCCCTCCTCCCCTTACTACATCGTCGCTCATCACGACACAGCTCGATAAGGAGTGGGAAAACTTCAACGAGCTAATCCGCCCGGAAGGGCAGGTCCCAAGAACGCCTGTAAGAAATCTGCAAGTAACACAGGAAATGGTTTCAACCGTGGTCAGTAGTGCCTCAGAAGTAGAACACGGTCATATCGCTCCGTCTCCTGAACTCCTACTTAGCATAGAAGAAATTCTCCCACTGGACGTGTTCTATAGTCCTCAACATAAAGCAGTGGTGAGAAGACAAAGAAAAAAGAGAAAGCTAGAGAATGCGCTGTCACAGAACGCCGAACATTTAGACGTTTTGTGGAAATACCCTAACAGCAACCCCACGGAGAATCTCACGAAATTGTTTCAAATTGCAGCAGCTTACGCTTCTGCAGCTATCGACAAGGCGTCTGAAGTGCAGCAACTATTAAAGGAGCAAGAAAACCATATACAACTACTGCAACAACAACTGCAACAGGCCAATGGCAAAAATGAAGCGTCCAAACAACTCGAGAAACTACAAGAAGATTTTCAGCAGATGCAGATAAGCTATCAGAAAAGCCTGGACGAAAGAGGAAAGAAGTTGCATGCTTTACAAGAAATACATAAAGATGAGCCCAAGCTTTCTGAATTTGTTTCAGAATCTACTAGTTTAAATGAGCAAATTTTGTAGCAACAGGAAGAGCTGGGACGAAAATTATCACAGTGGAGTCACTATTGCGAGCTGAGCGACAAACTCACAAGTCAAGTGACAGATCTTCGAAGTGACTACGACCAGGCCGATAGACAAGTGACAGAGTATATAGCTTGGCAGAATGGAGAGGAAGCGAAAAGAGCAAATGTATCTAGAATAAATGAAAGCCATAAAGAATTGCTCTTCCACAAATGGGACGACCAAATCAAACAGGCAGAACAGGCAGCAGAGGCAGTGGCGACACAGGCTGGTATCCTTATAGACTGTGTAGATGAAAATTTACACAGAGCAAACTTAATCACAGAAACCGCCCCGGGATACCTACCAAACAAGTCACAAATAGAGGCAGAATGGAAAGAGAAAGCGCAGGAAAAGGGTAAGGCAATACAAGCTTTGAACAGGTTGAATTGGGAGTACTATTGGGCATACTTAGTTAAGCCACACAGTCAATGGATGACTGTCAAATGCATCACAAACTCAGCAGAGAAAGTGGTGCCAGCTCTCAAAGATTTCGTTTTCGCATCCCAGCTTAGCGCAAAAGTCGGCCAACCGACTCTTCTCAGATCCATGCTGAACACGTACAATTTCAAAGACCAGAGCCAGGGATAACTTATTTTTAGTAGTTTGCTATTTCTTTTTGTTTAAATTAGAAAAAGGGCGGTCGTTTGAGAGCCGTATCCTACAATTTTGTAAAAACACTATTATTAGATTTAGGAACTAGTATTTTAACCCTTCTCATGCATTTAGAGAAGGGTCTGGAGATTTGTCAAAAAACTTATCCTCAGAACATGCACTTCTTCACCCTCAGAGGAGTTTTTGACGAATGAGTGGATCAAAATTTATCTTTACTTGCATTTTGATGTTTGCTACTGATGTTGCACTTCTGTACTCTTGGTAGATTTTAGAACAAGTAGAAGTAGATTGTTTTGCTTGAGGCTTATGGGTAGGACTAGTCATTAATGGTACTTTTATCTCTTGGCATTGTCTGCTTATACTCTTTAAGTAATTTATAGTTTCAGTTGTTTATGTGTTATTGCCTGAACATATGGGTTATCATTTGGCACTTTTGTACGGTGGAGTCATATGGTTCATGTGTGACATATGAATGGCTTATTATGCGATATGTTGTTCACAACTGTTTTGCTTAACTTCTTACGCAAAGTAGTTTATCTCAAGTGGTTTATTTTCTTATGATAGCTGAATGATCTTTATTACCAGTTATTATTCGAAATCTTTTTAGATCGCATAATGGAAGACATACAATCCCGGGTTAGAATAGATTTGATTTGTTGTTTCTCATTAGATACAATAGCATAGAGTAAAGTTAAAGAATCTGATTTAGATTAGCTTTAAAATACTCTCAGATCAGCACAGTTCAACTCTATACACACACACACACACCCAAGATCGGGAAACTGGTCCCGTTATCCCCAGTCGGACCCGCTATACCAAACGGATAAGGAGCTGCTAACCAAGGTCCGGACCGGGTGGGTATCACCCTTGTTGTCGATCCGATTTTCGGGGCTTCAACAAGATGGAAGGAAGAGGGTCATACTTAGAGAGCAGTTGAATTCCATGAAGGAAGAGAAGAAATTACTTTTTGACAAATTGTAGGAAATGGAGAGACAACTCCATATTGCAAATATGAACCTGGAAAGGATGCATGAGTTGGAGACACATCTCTTTGTTGCAAAAGAAGCCTTAGTCAAGTATAAGCTTGAGGAAGAGTTAAATAATTATAGTTTGTCTTCAATTTCCTCTAAGAATATTTATATTGGTTGTTTTGAAAAACATACCAGAGGCATAGGTTCCAAGTTAATGTCCAAGATGGGCTATGAAGGAAAAGGCTTCAGAAAACATGCACAGGGTATTATTGAGCCAATAATGGTTGAGGACAGGCCTAAGTATTTGGGCCTTGGTTATGGACAAGCTTATGGAGAAAGTTACAAAGCTCCCGTGAAGACCACTGGAACAACTCCAAGAAAGAGTTTCGTTGCAAGTATTCTACCTCAAAAGTGTAAAGGTTGTATTCATGGGGAATGCAATAGCTTGAAACATCATTTTCACGAAGAAGGTGTTCATAAGCATACACTTGAACCAGAGAGTTGTGAAAATTCTGAAACCATTGAAGAGGTTGATGGTATTCCAAAGGGGGCTACTTCTTCATTTGATTCACCTCCTCAAGAGGCTAATAAAGGTGAAAAGGAAAGGTATAAATATGGTTCTAACCATATTCCTTTTGATTATGTTTAGCATGGTAAATTTCCATATAATTATGGGAAAATAATTGCATGTTCCCTTTGTGGTTTGGACAACCATAATGTTTCTAGATGTTGGAAGAGAATGGCCACATACAGGAAACTTTTGAAGGAAAGGAAGCAAGAAACCAGAGGTCCACGAGACAAGGCAAATCATGCTATCAAGGGGATGCACATGTGTTGCACTTACTACCATAAGCAAGGGCATATTGCTGCAAAATGTTGGACTCTAAATCCAATGCTGTTTCCACGAAAACTGAAGAAGGTGGAAAGAGAGAATGGCATGAATGGAAAGAAATATTCCATGAATGATGTGTTTCAAGATGATTCACATGTTTCTGTTGATGTGCAGACAAAGGGAGGACCTTTGAAATGGATTGGTAAGAAATAGTTAGAGTTCTTATCCATTTAAATTTGCATATATTTTGATGTGAAAAGAAATGTATCACATCTATTTGTATTTCTTTGTTAATTGAATGCAAGTTGCAAGGTTTTACCGAGAAGGTGAATGGAAAAAGTTGAGTAGGAGACACTTTATTGTTGTAACTTTTATTCATTTCAGCTTCGAAAGTATAGTGTGCTTAAGTGAAAGTCGAAATATGAAATGCATGCATAAGCATGATATGCATGAACACAAGGGTGTTGATGATTTCCTTGTATTTGAACATGTATATGTGATTAAATTGAAGGGTTGATTACTTTGTTGTAAACATGCATGTAATGCAATATTGACTTGGGAAATGTTGATTTGGTCTCCAAGATCAAGATAATGATGAAGTGTTTCATCTTTGAAAAAAAAGAATCCTATAGTTCTTTTTCTACATGCTTGACTCGAAGGGTCAATTGTCTTAAAGGAATGTTTTGTTGTCTTGTTATCTAGTCAATCATTTGTATGTAGATGTATAGACATAGAGCTGTTCAGAAGATGTGAAATATGTTTCTTTTGTTGAAGCAAAAGTTTAGGCCATTTAGTTGTTGTCTATAATCTCGTTGTTGTTAACATTTGTTGTTGACAGTATGTCAAACAGGTACAAATGAAAATTTTGTGAAGAAGATGCAACTTCACATTGGTTTAAGCCTCCTTGGATCAATGATCAAGGAAGAGAAGTTCAAACTACTTTCTATAACCTTCTCAGTAAGAGTTCTACATGAAGTCAAGGAGGAAGACAGTTCTTCTGAGGAAGACAAGCACATCCAAGAAGGGAGTGTTCAAAGGCTTCTGTTCGAAGGCACTATGTAGGGCAAGTGTATGGATGCTAAAAGAAGAGGGTGATGTACTCTCATTTACTTTTCAGATTAGTATATCAGTCCTTTGGAGTCCAAAAGATTTTTAGTGGGAAGGGATGATCCAAAATGGATCTTAGTAAAACTCTAAGTCTAAAAGACTTCATATAAGAGTTAAAATGTGGTAAATGGGACAAATCCTTTGTAAATCTGAGTCAGATAAAGAAAAAGGTCAAAGGAAGAGTTTTATATAAATATTGCATAGGAAAATTTATAAGGGAGGACTTAGACTAAAGGCCTTCAGGACCCCTGATTAGCAATCTCCAATATATCGCATCGGAGGAAGGCATGCATGTGATATTGGAACCCTGGGTAGAGACGATTGTGATTAAAACAATGTGCCAATCAGTGATTGCAATGGGTGACTTTTGATTGCGATGATAGGGTCGGTGGATCAACATCAACGATATATATCGGGTTGGCATAGTCCATTGGAAAGTGGTATAGACCCCCGAGCTATTGCGATAGCGATATGTGATGCGCCGATACCGATGATCAGGATCAAAACGATATAAAGGGTCGTTAACATATGCCTGTTACTATTGCAAAATGTGATCGAGGCATGAACCTGATAAGGTTTATGAATGCGATTGCACAAATTTTGAAATCTGGATTTTTCGATTTTCACTGTATTTCTATGTACTTAGTGTTTGACAATAGGCAATGCAATTTGTGATGAGCGATGAAGAACATGAACTGAGAGGGATATAGATGCTATTTTATTTTATTTTAACTCCATTTAAATGGCTGATGATGAATTTTACCTGTGTATTCCATTATTTGGCGATTTTTGGGATTTCTGCACAGGAAGGCCAAATGACTAGATTTCGTGTGCCTGTCGATTCATTTCCATTTGGAAAAAACCATCACTCCTATGCTACGCTATGAGCAAGCGTTTCTATAATAGTGATGTATTATGAAGCATGCAGAGCTAAAGAGCTGGGAAGGAATGATTCCTCATGATTGGGGACAGAGGAATGAATGGGCCGCAGAGTCAGAGGATTCCTCAAAAGCCAGAGAGTATGGCTCTCATAAGGGGCTCACAAAAAAATGTAGCAGTAGAGAAGTTAGTCTCCCTTCAGGGATCTCATAGATGGGCAAAGAGCCACAGAGCCAAGAGATAATAGAGCTGAGAGTCACAGAGTCGTAGAGCCGAAATTCTAGAGAAATCCAAAGGAGGCACCAAAGTTTGGGGGCCATGGAAAAGGGGTGATTCCTCAGAGAGCTAAGCACAGTAGAGTCACAGAGCTAGGGAGCTTGAGTGCATATAGAGTTGAAATGCTAGAGAGCCGTATAGCCAAGGGTTTGCAGAGAGCCACCAAAGGTTGAAGGCTTGATAGAGGTAGAGCCATCAGAGGCTGGGAGTAGAGCCTGTTATATACCTAGGAGGGATAATATGGGGTACCAAGGGAGGTACCCAAGGTAATAATGTAATAATGGGATGGGCCATAGTAATAAAAAAGGTGGTTAACCCATATCATGTAAGGGACCACAAGTAGTTAGTAATAATGTAATGGCCCCATGGTATTAGTCGATGGTATGTGGAAACCATGGTAATGATCCATGGTATTGTATGTATGAGGCCTATATAGAGGCTAGAGACTCCATGTCAAGAAATATTGTCAAGGATTGTTGTATGTACAAGCATATGGCTTGTGGAGTGTTCTCCTTCCTTAAGGAGTGAATGTATGGTGTTGCCCTACCTTAAGGGTTTGATCAATAAAGAATTATTTCATATTATTTCTAGATTTATTTGCATTGCCTTATATTTTTATATCATATCTATAGTATTTCTGGGTTAGATCTACAACAATTGGTATCAAAGCACTTTCTTGGGCAAAAAAGTGGAGAATTGTTTTTACTTTTTGCAGGATTTCATGGGCGTCGATTTTATATATCAGATCTGTATGTTTTGGTGCAAGATATACAAAATAAAATTGTAGATGTGGATTCTATGTGAAAAAATACCCGATTTCAAAAAAAAATCGGCTGAATCGGAGTCTGGATGAAGGAGATATTGCTGATCTAAAAATCAGTGGGGTTGCAGACAATTTTTCAGGGTAGCGAGTTTGCGGTGCAGATCTGGACGTCCTAGTGCAAGATCTGCAAGATCTAATTGTAGATCTGGAATCTTTGTGAAAAAACACCTAATTTCAAAAAACAAATCAGTTGAATTGGAGTCCGGATGAGGGAGATATCGTTGAGTTAAAATCAGCTCTTTTTTCAAAAAGTTTGGGTGACGGCGGGAGAGTAGCAACGCAGATCTGGAATTGTAGTGCCTGGATGAGGATTTCTATCACATGGGTAGATGCAGAATGATTATTCCATTTCTAAAAACAGGTCATAATAAGGATTCTGAGCAATATTGATGAAACTGTGACAGTTTCAAATTTTCGCCAATTTTTCTTGGCGGGTCACAGTTTTACAGGAAAAGATAATGGTCCTACTATTGAAGAATTCGTACAAAATCTAAAGAACATATTTGGGGAAGGATGGAATTATATGGTACCACTCCTTTTGAAAGAAGAGGCCGCCATATGGTGGAAATCACTGGGCATCACTAAGTTGGCCAAATGCTCGGAAGAAGAAATGAAAAAACTGCTTATGGACAAATGGTCTCAGGTTAGAAAACAAGATAAGGGGAAACATGTGGAGCTATTTCCTACTGGTATATCCTTATTACAGGCTCATGGATTTATTCAAAAGGAGAAGATCATGGTGTCTATAAATCCGAGTTGCAAGAAAATCTCATAAATGTCAACTTGGCAAAAAAATTGCAAGTTCCAGCAAAACACATTGAAAACACACAATTGGATGATGAGGATGTTCAGATTTATAAGGATTTGAAGCTTTCTATGGATAAGTGTGTTGCATGGTGATTTTTATGCTTCAGATATGGATAACATGGATGTTGTTTTGGGATACCCTTGGATGGAATCAGTGGGTATTATCAATATTAATGTGCAGAAGAAATTCCTGAAGCTGTGGTATAAAAAGAAGAAAATTACATTAGAGGATATTTCCATCAATAAACAGGTAGAGTCCACGGAAGTTGACGTAGAAGATGTTCTAGGGACTGACATATCAGATGATGAGCAGTTGATGGTCGAGAATCAAACATAAACAGAGGCTGAAGCCGAAAAGGTAACAGGTGCTGACACATCTGATGAGGGTTCAGTGGTTGAAGTCATATTGGAAAAGAAGACACCACAACAGGCAGCACAACAGGGTGAATTAAAGAAAAAGACACGATGGGTTAAAACTTCAACATATCATCACCCACATCACCGTGCAAGAAAACAGCCATGAGATGGCAACCAATTAGCCACACGGACAACAACCCCTGCAGGACAGATAGAGAGGAGCGAAGATCCACCTACTACACATCTACAAAGAAGAGCTACCACAGTCAACTTCCATCTCAAGCGAGCGAGGCACCAGCGAGACCGAGGGTTCACCTTTCTCTTGGATGGCTAGATGCATGTGCATGGTAGCAGTGGACTACTCTTTTGAGTAGATCTTATTATTTGTGTTCTTCCCATGTTTCAGGGACGAAACATGCTTAGGGGGGTGGAATGTTATATACCTAGGGGGGGTACCAAAGGAGGTACCGAAGGTAATAATGTAATAATGGGATGGGCCATAGCAACAAATAAGGTGGTTAACCCATATCATGTAAGGGACCACAAGTAGTTAGTAATAATGTAATGGGCCCATGGTATTAGTCGATGGTATGAGGGAACCATGGTAATGATCCATGGTATTGTATGTATGAGGCCTATATAGAGGCTAGAGACTCCATGTCAAGAAATATTGTCAAGGATTATTGTATGTAAAAGCGTATGGCTTGTGGAGTGTTCTCCTTCCTTAAGGAGTGAATGTATGGTGTTGCCCTACCTTAAGGGTTTGATCAATAAAGAATCATTTCATATTATTTTTGGGTTTATTTGCACTGTCTTATATTTTTATATCAGATCTATAGTACTTCTGGGATATAGATGTAATTTTATGTTATCTTAAGTCCATTTAAATGGCTTATGATGAACTTTACCTATGTATTCCATTATTTGATGATTTTTTGGATTTCTGCACAGGAAGGCCAAATGACTAGATTTCCTGTGCCTGTTGATTCATTTCCATTTGGAAACAACCATCACTCCTGTGCTACACTATGAGCGAGCATTTCTATAATAGCGATGTATTATGAAGCATGCAGAGCTAAAGTGCTGGGAAGGAATGATTCCTCATGATTGGGGACAGTGGAATGAATGGGCCGCAGAGTTAGAGGATTCCTCAAAAGCCAGAGAGTATGGCTCTCATAAGGGGCTCACAAAAGAATGTAGCAGTAGAGAAGTTAGTTTCCCTTGAGGGATCTCATAGCTGGGCAAAGAGCCACAGACCCAGGAGCTAATAGAGTTGAGAGTCACAGAGTCGTAGAGCCGAAATTCCAGAGAAAGCCAAAGGAGCCACTGAAGGTTGTGGGCCATGGCAAAGGGGTGATTCCTCAGAGAGCTAAGCATAGTAGAGTCACAGAGCTAGGGATCTTGAGTGCATATAGAGTTGAAATGCTAGAGAGCCGTAGAGCCAAGGATTCGTAGAGAGCCACCAGAGGTTGAAGGCTTGATAGAGGTAGAGCCATCAGAGGTTGGAAGTAGAGCCGCAAAGCCAGAGAGCTCAAAACAGAGTTCTAAGATCCATGAGGCTGCAATGAATTTTTGGAGTAGCAAAGATATCAAATGATCAAGCTATTGTTGTTGTCTGATGTGTGTTGAAGGCAAAAGAAGGGATTCCAGAAACAATAAAAGAATTATAAGGGAGTTGGTTAAATCCAAGAGCTCAAGATAGCCCAGAGTGCTAATTGAAATAATCTAGTCCAGAGAAACCTAGATCTATCTATAGAGTATGGATAGCGAGCGGGATAAGATGGTCTTCTAAGATGGATGGTTTAAAAAAAGGTGTAGAAGCTGAGATGGACTGTTTAAAGAAAGGCGTAGAAGCTAAGATGGATGATTTGAAAATAGATTTGAAGACAAACATGGAAAATTTGAAGAGAGTCATGGAAGATTTGAAGACAAATTTAACGAAGTTTCTACAAGAAATGCTTACTAATGGTGAAAGGGTATTAAAGGAAACTCATGATGAGAACAAAAGAAACGTTAATCATGATTTCATAGACTCTAATCTTGGATCGAAGACCCACCATATTCCAAAAATCGATATGAGGAAGTTTGATGGCAAGGATCCCACAACATGGATATGACAGATGGAGCAATTTTTCGATCTCAATAATGTGCAAAACACACAAAAGGTACGTATGGCAACTTTATATTTGGAACCAAATCAGTTTGTATGGTATCAATGGCTTTGCTCTCGTAAACCATTTATCACTTGGGCAATTGCAATTTTTATGGAAGAATTGACAGCACATTATGAGGATACAAAAAGCAACACTTTTTTTAGCCAATTGATAAGTCTCCAACAAAAGGGTTCAATAATGGAGCACATTGAGGAGTTCCAAAAATTGAACATAAGGGTAAAAGATATTCCAGAGGAGCATAGGATTGATGTGTTCATAGGGTCTTTAAAGGATAATATCCAACATGATGTTTGCCTTTTGGAACTTGATTCATTAGAGAAGGCATTCAGGTTAGCAAGAAAAATGGAAAGCAAAATTATGGCAACCAGGAAGCATACCACTCACAACTATAAAGACAGAAGTGTTGTTGCCCCTAGTCTTCCACAACCTATAAGGTTGACACCACAACAATTGGAAGCAAAAAGAGCAAAAGGGCTTTGTTACAGTTGTGATAGAAAATACACTAAAGGTCATATGTGTGCTGAGAAGAAATTATTCTACATAGATTGTGAAGAGGAAGAAGAAAAGGAGCAAGAAGGTTCAAAAGAAGAGGATATACTCCAAGAACAAAGCCTAGATAAAGAAGAAATGAATCTGACCATATCATGTAATTCATTGGTAGGAATTACCACTCCTCAAACCATCAAGATAGAAGGACAAATCAAGAAGAAAAAGGTAATAATGTTGATTGATTCAGGAAGTACCCACAATTCTATTCATTGTAAGGTAGCAAAAGAATTGAATTGCTTCTTATATCCAACACTAGAGTGTCAAGTGATGGTTGCAAATGGAGGAATAATAAATTGCTCTGGAAAGTGCCATAATATCAAGCTATCCATGGGA
>APFE030826457.1:0-12323 GCA_000404065.3 Pinus taeda | reverse complement strand
TATATATAATTATTTTTTACATGAAAAAAATAATGTCCCATAAATGACAAAATTAAATTATAGAGATTAAATTAAACTTATTTTTAACCACCAACAATAATTCAAAATTTACTTGAATATACCCCATCTTAAGATAAGATTTAGAGGATTAAAAGTTCATAAATAAATTTAAAATTTGATCCCTTGAAACAATTTTTTTTCCAGAGTGGAATAGACCTATAAAGCCGACAATAAAGCTGATGGAGCCGACTTCTGATTTTCAAATTTTGAGTCGACATAATACTAGATCTTTTTAGTATAGAAAGGTATATATTGAGGTTTTGTGAAAATCAAGACCCGTGACGGTGAGCGTTTCCATACGGTAGTTGAGACACAATTCACCAGAATCAGTGTAATAGTAATTCTGAACTTCTTTGTACTCTTGGAAACAATGGTTGAGCCAACAAGCCCCCGGAGTGATGATGTATCACTAAACAACCCTAATCTTATTCTAGGAATGGGCGCACATCTTGTTGAACACTTTTACGTTCGCTCCCCGAGTGACGAAGAAGAATCAGTAAACAGCTCCCCGAGTGACGAAGAAGAATCAGTAAACAGCTCCCCGAGTGACGAAGAAGAATCAGTAAACAGTCATGGCAGCTCTATTTCACCTCGCGGTAGTCCTTCTTCATACATCCAACTAGGAATACCTCCAGATCCTGTTCAACACTATTACGTTCGCCCCACCAGTGATGATGAAGCGGAAAACAATGAAGTTACTGCCGACCAGCTCCTGGCGCAGCTCGACGAATTGCTAGAGTCTTTGGGTTTTGTCACAGTTGGGCTACCTGCTGAAACGGTAGCAAGTTTACCTATCCTATTCTAGGAATGGGCGCACATCTTGTTGAACACTTTTACGTTCGCTCTCCGAGTGACGAAGAAGAATCAGTAAACAGCTCCCCGAGTGACGAAGAAGAATCAGTAAACAGTCATGGCAGCTCTATTTCACCTCGAGGTAGTTATAAAATATTTTAACCAATTTTATAAAATATGGTATTAGTTAATAGATTTAAAATTTTATTACAAATTAACATTAAATTGAGATTGTCTTTTTAGTATAAAATATACATTAGGGAGGTGAAGGTCAGCGTAACCAATCCTAACGAGTCTATGTTAAAACCCTCTCTGGAAGAGAGCATTTAGAGGGAACATCTCTGTAATTGCAAGTTTTTATGCAGGAATACCGATGATACATTGGCATTCCTAGATAGTTCTGGCACTTTAGTTTGTGTTCTTGGAATTTCTTTCGAGAGTTTAGTTTCCATTGATGATTAAAATCATCCTGAATTGAAGTTAACAGAAAATATTTTTATTTTTTTGTTATATTTTTAAAAATTAGTAAATGTTTATTTTTTGTTTGGTGTATGTTTTAAAATTGATTTTTGGGCTAAGAATTATTCTTCTTTCTAAATAAGTAAACACTTTAATTTAACCCTGGAAGAGTAAAAGCTTCAAGCTTTTTATGAACCACCCACGGCTAGGGTAATTCCAATTAGTGTGGTTTTTCTTGAATAATTGTGATGAGTCTAGCAGCTAGTGATGAGTGTGTGATGAGTGTCCTTACTACTACTTTGAATAACTAAGTTATGATAAGTTTTCCCAATGCTTAAAAGTAAATATTTATTTTTATTATTTTGTTTAAATTTACCCACTTATTTAATTTAATGGTGCAAGAGTAAAAGCTTCTTATGGACCACCCACCACCAAGGTAATTTCAAGTAGTGTGGTTTTTCTTGAATAATGGTGATGCGTCAGGCTAATAGCAGCTAGTGATGAGTGTGTGATGAGTGTCCTTACTATTAGTTTGACAACTAAATTATGATAAGTTTTCCCAATGCTTAAAAGTAAATATTTATTTTTATTATTTTGTTTAAATTTACCCATTTACACTAAAGTGGTACAAGGTCAATTGACGAAAAAGATAAGCTTGATAAAGAATTGATCTGAGGTAATGCAGTAAAGATAAAAGCTTTAACTGAAGTAGCTAACCCATCGTATTAAAATTCAAAACATTAATCTTAAGTAATGCAGTAAAGATGAAAGCTTTAACTGAAGTAGCTAACCCATCGTATTAAAATTCAAAACTAGTCTCTGATTTACGAGCATCACGAGGAACAACTTTTCGAACAACTAGTTTTCCAAGAATAGTCAAAATGATCTGAGACTTCTACCTAGGTAGATGGTGAAGACACATAAAAAAAAGTTTGATTAAAGGATATATTTGGTTGATTGCACAAGGAATATTATCTTAATCCGTGAGGATTTTTCTACCTAGGTAGAAGGTGAAGACACATAAAAACGTTTGATTAAAGGATATATTTGGTTGATTGCACAAGGGATATTATCTTAATCAGTGAGGATTTCAAAAGAGATTTCAAGATGCAAAATCTGAGATTTCTACTAGATAGCAGGTGAGGACACATAAAAACGTTTGATTAAAAGATATATTTGGTTGATTGCACAAGGGATATTATCTTAATTGGTGAGATCACTTTAAAAGAGATTTCAAGAAGCAAAACAAAGATAGGAGGATCTAGAAATTGAGCCCGCAAAAATGTAGGTTTTTACTGAAAAACTGTAAAAGAGACAAAAGAATCCAGATGACGTCACCGAAGGAGCTTTGAATGCATGTAGAGAATATAATTAATTTAAACTTCTTTATAAAATCCGGTTTTTTGATAACCATGGCTCCTCCTTTGTATGGAGAGTAAGCTGCTCAAGTTCACGAGCATGCTCACTAAAAGTCTTGTACTGCATTAGCGTCCAGCACTGTACGATGTCAAGTTGCCCTACATTGTCACTATAAAAGTGACATTTTGACTTTAGAGCAAGGAATGCTACTCAGCTGAAACCATATCGTTTTCAAGGGCAACCTCTTAAGTCATCAAAACATGTTCTTCTTGTTCTCACTTTGGCAGAACTGCTCTGTCACTTTTCATTCTATTACGTTCTCCCCACCAGTGATGATGAACTTACTGCCGACCAGCTCCTGGCGCAGCTCGACGAATTGCTAGAGTCTTTGGGTTTTGTCACAGTTGGGCTGCCTGTTGGGCTGCCTGCTGAAACGGTAGCAAGTTTACCTGTCGTTCAATTCAACAAAGTAGAAGCAGAAATGTGCACAATTTGTTTGGAGGATTTTGAGGATGGTAAGAACGTAGTACAACTGCCATGTTCCCACATTCTGCATCCTCAATGTGCTGCCCAATTGTTTAGAAACACAAATCAATGCCCTCTCTGTTGGGGCGAAGTTTAAATTGAAATGAAGTAGAATTGAAATTTACATATCCAGAATTTAGTTGGTTATTTCTCTAATCTAATTATTTTTTCAATGAAATATTTTACCTGTACAATTTACTATATAATAAAGGTTTCAAAGTAAATAAAATATTTTTAATATTTTAATTAACTTTGTAAGGGTATTGCTTTGTAATTTTAATTATTAATAGTTACAATTAAATTAAATATTTGTTAAAATTATCTATTTATCAATTTTTTATATATTTGAAATATTAGTAAATAAAGTAAATGTTTTTTTAATAAAATGTTGTAATGGCCAAAGAAGATATCTCAATACATTAGATATTTTTCAAATAACTAAAAATTTGTTATACAACAATACCAAAACTAGACCTATATTTAGAAGAATGAGTTATAAATAAATTGAAATTATAAGACAAATGAATGGTTATATATAAAAAATTAAAGTAATAAAACAACAGTATTTATATTCACTATCAACTATTTAACAATTTTGGGAAATCTATATTCACTCAATATTAAGATTTCATTTATTGCAGTGGTGAACTAATGGTCAAGATTCATATTGAGAAAACCAATAGTTCTTATGACACCCACATTTCAATCTTCCAGAATTCATGAGGGATTAGTAGGTTTAGCTTTATGAGGGATTGTATACACCTATTATTTATGGGTCATGAGCACTACCTAGTCAATCTAAAGAAGACCAAATATCAAATTCTTGAATTTTGTACATTTGTGGTTCATTGTGATAAGATAATTTACAAATAGTCAATATATCTAGAAAAAGAAAATAAAATGCATGAAATTTTGACAATCCTGGATGATTTCTAAATTTTGTTAGCAATGGAAGTGGAGTTGGTGGGAATGAAAATCTATTATAATTTGAGGATTAAGATGAATTAGATGAAATATTCCTTCTCATTTGAGCCATCACAATTCTATTCAAACATATTTCAAACTCATGTGGGATTCACCTAATGATGATATAAAATCCCTTAGTTGCAAGTTGTGTGACAGATCAACTTATTGGAACGAATTAAGTAGATCAATTTCTTTTTTTTATGTGCTCTATTATTGTATTATTATATCCTTCCATGTATATCCCCAATCAATCTTATGACACCCACATTTCAATCTTGGAGAATACATTTTCTTGTTGTTTTTGTAGGTTTAGCTTTATGAGGGATTATATACACCTATTATTTATGGGTCATGAGCACTACCTAAAACCCATTAAACTTTTGTTAGTTGTGTGGAGAGCAAGTGACAATCTAAGGAAGACCAAATATCAAATTCCTGAATTTTGTATATTTGTGGTTCAATGTGATAAGATAATTTACAAATAGTCAATATATCTAGAAAAAGAAAATAAAATGCATGAAATTTTGACATTCCTGGATGACTTCTAAATTTTGTTAGCAATGGAAATGGAGTTGGTGGGAATGAAACTCTATTATAATTTGAGGATTAAGATGAATTAGATGAAATATTCCTTCTCATTTGAGCTGTCACAATTCTATTCAAACATATTTCAAACTCATGTGTGATTCACCTAATGATGATATAAAATCCCTTAGTTGCAAGCTATGTGATAGATCAACTGATTGGAATGAATTAAGTAGATCAATTTCTTTTTTTCTCTGCTCTATTATTGTATTATTATATCCTTCCTTGTATATCCCCAATCAATATCATTACCATTGAATTTTTCTTTTTAATATTTGAAATATTTTAACTAATTTATAAAATATGGTATTAGTTAATATATTTAAAATTTGATTACAAATTAAGTTTAAATTGAGATTGTCTTTTTAATATAAAATATCTATTTACTTTTTTTCTTAACATTTTTCATTTCAAATGAAGCAAAATATTTTTTAATAAAATGTTTTAATGCAGAAAGGAGACATACAGATACACTAGATATTACTCAAATGATTAAGAATATGTTATGAAAACTCAATTTACAATAATGTTTTCTTTTGTATGTTTGCTAGGACTACATCTTTATCATATCCAACTTCTCAACATAATAGCACAAGATTTGAACCCATTTCCAAGGGCATTGCCAATTAAGCTACTCCAAGTTGATTACAATAATGAATGGTTATAAACAAAAAGTTATAATTATAAGATAAATGAATTAATATACATAAAAAATAAAAGAATGAAACAAAATTTAGGATTCATGATTTAATCATTAGAAATGGTAAAACATATAGTTGTTATTTAAATTTTTAACAATACATTTTCATGTAGTTGTTTAAATAGGTTGATCTTTCCTACAAAACTGATACTCCTATTATGTATGCATGGTGAACATTACCTAAAATCCATTAAACTTTGGTTAGTTGTGTGGAGTTCAAGCAACCATCCAATTAGGGTCAAAGTTTAAACTCCTTGACTTATGTAAATGTGTGGTTCCATGTGGTAAGCTAATTTTGAAGTACTTGATAAAAGTAAAAGAAAAAATGTTTGATAACGTCACAATTTTTTATAATTTTTAAATTTTGTTGGTAATAGTAATAGAACTATATTATTTCTAGATTAAATAGTAGTAAATGAAATTTCCCTATATGTTCTAGTCTACCCTATGCCATTCAAACCTAATTCAAAATCATTTCTGTTTCACCAAATCATGATATAACCTCTTTTAGTTTCAACTTATGGATGGATCAATCTCTTGGAGCCTCTTTAGCTGGAGTCTAGATGTGAAAACTAGGTGGCTAGTTTGATTGTTGTTACCCCTTGGGGAGTTTATTTCATGTATTCCATGACCATACTATTCTAGTTAGTGGTGAAATTCCTTAAATCTCATTGAATAGGACTATTTTAACAACCATTAAAAATTAAACATGTTGTAGTGAATTAACATTGGTTAAGCTTAAAATGACACAAATTACTTAAAAAATAAAAGGAAGTTAAAATAAGTATGGCTACAAAATAAAAGAACTCAAACTCTTGAAGGGAGATTTGAGAGTAAGGAAAATTCCTTTTTTATTGCATTTTGTTATCCACATAGATATGCATTGTGGGGTATGCTAGAATGTGGGAAGGTCATTTTATGTTGGTCAAGTGAGTAAGAATATTGTATTCTACACAACAATCATGAGGTCAATACCAACTATAGTGGTAAATCAATGAAGAAAATGCAACTAAAAATCTTAACCTTTGCAAAGTTATAAACCAATGGATCTCTTTAGTCATGTCCCTGGAGACACTTGAAAGAGGCAACCTGCAAACCAACAATGGAAATCTTACTTTTGGTCATGGTCTCACTCAGAAATGAGCAACACCTAAGCAACACCTAAGTATGCAAAAGAGGGAATCCTTGTTAGTGTTGCTTCTTTCTTCTATAGATCTGTTGAAGGTGATGGATGATCTCAATTTTCCTCATTTTCCATTAGATGAAAACTTGGTAGTTTTATAAGTTTTTTAACAACTCTAATAATTCTTTTAATTTTCATGGGCTCATAACTTAATGTTTTCCTTTAGTACCTATTTAAGGAATTTCTATTTAAATAAAGTATATATTTATTGCTTTCCTTTTTAATACATTCTCATATTTAATATTTATTTTCTGACTTTTCCTCAGTAACTATTGTGAATAAAAATATTTTTCTTATGAGATAGAAACTACATTTCAAAAATCACTCCAAACAATCATTGCTCATTTTCATCTTCATAGAACTCAATAAATGATTCTCTGCAATTTGACCTGAATAGGAAGGTTTAACATGTTATAACTTGGACATTCCCTTTTTAAACCCCTACATTGAACAACAAGAATGGGTAAATTATCCATTCTAAAATCAAATCAAACAATTCATCTCTTTGTTAGTTGAATTGGTGAATGGCTTATTTCGGCCATCCTTTGTAGTCAACATTATCTTCTTGTCTATACTTTTTTTCATAGAGCTATCAATTTTTTTGTGATTGTCTTTTTGTTCCTCCATCAATTATTTATTGCATCATAGGCTATGGTATAATTCTACCTGTAATGTTGTTACCAAGGACATACTTGAGGAAAATTTCTGCTCTAGGCTCCACATACAGTTTTATACCTTTTGCTACTCCGTGCCAGACTGTATACGTATTCTATCAGTCTTATCTTCAAATCCAATGAAATTTTTGGAGTAATTTCTTGATCGTAAGCTCCAACCTTCATTGAGATGCTACGACTTTCTGGTGATATAGCCTCCAAAGCCCAATTGTTTCTTTCATTATATGAATGGTCTTGTATCAACGAGGTTGCCACTTGTCTTTTTGAAGTGACTATTGGTTGGTGTTACATTTATTGCATCTAGCTTGTTCCATAATTGGTAGTCACAACAATTCCACTTCTCATGGGACCTTCGGTCGTTCATTTCCTACTGGAATGAGCTCTTTTGCTAATAGGATTTTCGATCCATCCTTTCATAATTCATTCATACTACACACTGATGCATATCCCCATTTGTAACCTCTACTGTTTCTATCGTCAACACTGTCTTTCTTTAGTTCAACTGAATTCATGTCACTATCTGCAACATCTTGAGGCTCACTTATATCCCCATTCAAGTGCATTGGTTCAAGTGATTTTCTAGCAGAGAGGTCTCCCTCCCTACCACCTTTGTGGTATCTTACCTCGCTCCTCATGTTGTTGGCCCTTTTGGCTTTCAGGAAGGCCTGAAGTTCAACTCTTAAGCTATCAACTATTGCTTCTTTTTCTTCAAGTTCTGTGAGTCAAGTGATTTTCTAAGAAAGTGGTCTCCTTCCCCGCCATCTTTGTGTTAACTCACCTCGCTTCTCAAGTTGTTTGCTCTTTTGGCCTTCAGAAAGGCCTGAAGTTCAGTTGTTAAGCTATCAACTATCGGTTCTTTTTCTTCAAGTTCCAAACCCGTTTTAGGATCAACGTGATTTCCATACCCATGAAATATCTCTCATATTCTAATAGATATAGAATGTCAACTACTCCAGGTTTCTCTGGTGAAATCTTATCGTTCAATGGAGATTGAGAGAGAATAAATACGTAGAGACTGTCATTTATCATTTGAAAACAAATATCAAAATTAAATGAAGCTCAGAGACAATGCCAACCACTTTCAATCCTAGAGGGGTTTTGGCATTACACTTTTAAAGGATCAGAAACGTTCAAAATCCACTACAAGCACATTTATAAAGGAAAAAATCACTTCCTGTATCTTTTTCCATTCTCGATTTCCTTACTGTGCGTTTTTGGGCTACGGCTAAGATCTGTTAAATGATGTGCAAAAATATTTCTTTATAATAATGATGTTAATTGACGTTGTGTCTTCCAACAAAATATGCAGTTGAGCAAAAATTGATTGATGGCATGCAAAAATATAACACTATTGCCTGTACATTTTCAAAACCATTATCCTGGTCACCATGATGACAACCATGGTCGTATTAAATATTATCAATGGGAAAGATCCACATGAAATGTATCATTTCACTTCAACATTTCACTGCAATCACCTTATGTTGCTCTATTTTGTATGAGGTTTAAGTATATTTATATATAATGTATTTCAGCTCGATCAGAATTACTTCTTGCATATAGGAATGGACCTACCATCACATACACTCATTATATCCTTTCTCTCTATGTTTTTAATACTTTGCAACCATTTATCCAACCTTCATTTTGGGTGAACGTGATAAGCAATTTATGTAACAATCACATTGCCTTTCTTATCTGATGGTGAAGCATAGGTCTTCGGTGGTAGGTGGTCTTGTCTTGAATTTTCCTATCCCATATCGGCTCTTGTTGTAGTGGTGGAAACCTTAATAGATGTAAGCCCCCTTCTATATTTTGGTAGAGAACAATACTTTGACTTGAAGATTTGCATATGATATTAAACTTTAATTAGTTATGCATGCTAATATTAATTATAATGATTAGTGTGATGCACTACCAAAGCTCATAGAGCCTATTCAAAGGTAGTTTAATAATAACATTTTAAAAAATTCATGACAAAATTCTTCATGACAAACTCACTTGTTCAGTGCATTGTTAAAAAATAATTAGGGAGACCCTTTTGATTTGGAGGATACACTTGTTATGGCTTGCCAAAATTTTAAATTGTTGATGTGCATCAACATTGGTGACTGCATAGGGTGCTTTGCATCATGCAAACTAGAACTCAAAAGACTCTCTAGATATCATGAAATTTAGAAGGGGGAAAGATAAGAAGGTAAAGTTGATGAAATAATGAGGACAAGGTATGAAATATTAGGGACTAGAACATGAAGTCATCACTGACGGACAAGACTAATCCTCCTCACTCCTCCCAGAAATTACACTCAAAAGAAAATAAGGGGAGGCAAAGAACTCCAATGTTTGGAGAAGGAGCAGTCAAAAGAGTGAATCAAGGTAGAATCCTACCATGACTATAGTGAGGGCAGAAGGCTTTTAAATATTGTAATTGTTTCTAGTTTTCATCAAGAAAGTGAATACATTAGTGATAAGTAATGCACAAATACATAAATTTTTTCCAATGGTGAATTTAAACTGATACATGTTCACATTTATTTGTAACAATAGAGAATCCTCATCAATGATTCTTGGCATTATGAAAAAGTGAGATAAAGCAAGTAGAAGCCGCAATAAAACACAACATATAGAAACACAACATGTGATAAAAGAGAAACCAAACTATAAGAAGCTCAAAATTGCAAATTACAGTAATCAATATAACATAAAAAGAAAATCATCAATGATTATTGGCATTAGGAAAAATTGAGTTAAAACAGGTAGAAGTGACAATAAAGCACGACATAAAGAAACACAACAAGTGATGAAAGCAAAATCAAACTAGAAGAAGCTCAAAATTGCAAATTAGAGTAATAAACATAACATAAAAAGAAGGGATATTATAATACAGTGTCACAAACAAACCAAACAAGGAAAAGGAAAAATAATTTTTTTTATTTTTTTTGTTTATTTTGTAATTTTATTTTTGAAAGTTTATTTATGTACAAAATTAAGGATTCAATATTGTCTAATCATCATACATGTTGAAGTTTAGCATATATGAATGCATCTTGAATCTTACATCCAATATTAAGTGCTTTTTGGATGGTAACCATTTAAGGATGACAAACATTGTGAAAATGTCTTTGCAAGAAGCTGAAATTACTGTTTATTTGAAGGTATAATGTGTCAACCAACAATTGTTTATTTGTGTGCCAAACTACAAACAAGTCATGGTCATGTTTTACTTCAAACAACACACTATTATTGTGTTGAACATGTCTCATATTATTAATAAAAGAATATGTATGTGAATGATACATTTGAAACACAAATATTTCATTTTCAATATTTTGGACTAACAAAATTCATTAAGAGTAAAAAAATAAGACTTCATTTTGAAGTTCTTTGAAAGAGATTTCATCATCCATATCAAACAAGTACCTTTCATAAACTTGACTAAGGAAAAGCCTCTTCTGAATTTCATTAAGGAATAAATCATAATTCACATTAAGGATTTCATACCATCCTAACTCAACCATTCCTCACTATAATCATCCTACGTGACCTCAAACACAAAGTAAAGGAGATGGGGATCAATATGTTGTCAAATATCATGCACATAAATGTGTGAGAGGTGACCAGGGAAACATAACATGGAGGTGGAAGTGGATCACCCCCAAATGTAAAATCAACTATGTTAAGAAAACCAAAATTATAATCACTTGCGATGTTGTGATGGTGATCATCATTTAGTGCACATTCTTGATCATAATTGAAACAAGAATCATAATCAAATTTTCAAATAAAGGGATCAATCGGAGAACTCAATTAGGTTTTCAAAGAAAGGGTTCATCCGAGAACTCAAGTAGAAACTAGATAATAAAAAATATACATTCTCAAGACAACACATATAATCCTATAGATCTTTAAAGATAGGCATTAAAGAAGAAGGATATGGATGCATGTAATTAATATTAGTACATAAACTAGTTCTACATGGGTTTTCTCTTTGAAATCAATACAATTTACCAAGGCTTCATTAAAAATTTGAATGTTGCTTTCCTCCAACGTATACATGTAAAGAGGAGGTTTGAGGCTCCAAATTTTTTAAGGTGACCATAAGGATTCTCTAATATACTAATGGTCTAGGCAAAAAAGTAAGTGAGTTCATTCTAGGTGGAAAAACATTCATTATCCCTTAATACAGTTAAAAAGAAAATCCAATTGTCATTTTCTTTGAACATAGGGATCAGGATCATGTATGCATTGGAAAATTGACAAAAATTATCCTTTAGAGAAACTTTAGCATCACCATAAAAAAAATGGTAGATGCAACTTCAATTTGCATGGAATAGGTTTGACTTGATGTGAATTTTATAGGGGAAGGTGTAAACCAGCTGTACCATTTCTTGTCCTCCTCCCAAGAAAAAGGTTCCATGTTTGAAAATGGTCATATCATGCTTCTAAGAGGAAGTGGATGCATGTCATGACAAGAAAGAAAAATAATTAGTTACATCCATACTTTACTAAAGTAAAATTGCAATGTAAATTGAAGGAAAGATAAACTAAACCCTCCAAAACAACATAGACATCTCAAGCCACTCGTGAGAAGTATTGGGAATGTTATCCCCCAATTTATAATTGATGGAGTTGGAGTAGATTCCAGGTCAATACTAGAAACAATGAAGGTGAAAAAAGAAACAAAAAAGAATCTACTTTATGCATAAACATGAAGTTATTTACAAAAGAAACAAACTAGTCTAGTTTGTTCTCTAAGATTTTGGTCTTAGGTTACTGTAGAGCCTTAGCTATATTTAACTTATAAATTAAAGAAAAAAGATTAACCATACCACACTAACCCTATGCAAGATGATTATATAATATACCTTTCATGTAAGGACAAATAAATAAATGATAGCCATCCTATTAATGAACCAGATATCTCAATACATTAATTATTAGTTAAATTAGTGAAGACATCTCTAAATATTAATGAATTGATCTTAACATGGTTTGAAATTGTGACCTGATTGTGACATCT
>APFE030826452.1:68134-103938 GCA_000404065.3 Pinus taeda | reverse complement strand
GCATGTGTGCAGGCTCAAGAAAGTGCTATATGGGTTGAAACAAGCACCTCGTGCTTGGTACACATGGATAGACAGTTATTTCACCGCACATGGATTCTCTAAGAGTAAGGCGGATCCTAACCTATACCAAATTGTGGTGGAGGGTAAGTTGCTTATCATTGTACTTTATGTAGATGATTTGATTTTAACGGGAGATGAGTTGTTGATACTTTCATTCAAGGAGGATCTTGCTCGAGAGTTTGAGATGAAGGACTTGGGCCTCCTTCATTATTTCCTGGGATTGGAAATTTGGCAGCGCAGTGATGGACTATTTGTTTTTCAGGGTTATTATGCCCGGGAGATACTGGAGAAGTTCAACATACATGGCTGCAAGCCTGCTGATACTCCTCTTCCCGAAGGTTGGAGGAAGGAGGATGCCACTTCAATGGAGGTAGTGGATGCCACTGTTTATCGACAGTTGGTGGGGTCGCTTATGTATCTTGTCAATACACGACCCGATATATGCTATGCTGTTAACTAGCTTTCATAAGCTATGGTTAAGCCAACCAAGCTCTTCTGGAAGGCAGGCAAGCATGTATTGCGTTATCTCAGAGGCACATCAGGATATGGATTTTGGTACATACAGGAGGATGAGGTGAAGTTATGTGGCTTCACAGATGCAGATTGGGCAGTGAGCCCAACGAAGCATATCGACATCAGGTACCATCATATCAGAGATTGTGTGCAGCGGAGAATCATGTTACTTTCATATATTCCCACGGAGGATCAGGATGCTAATATCTTGACGAAGGCGCTCGCCAGGAGCAGATTTGAATACCATTGAGGTAGGATAGGGGTTACAGATAATCCAAATCTTGTTGAGAGGGAGTGTTGAAAATGCAACATGATGATGGAGCTTAGTGAAGAGAAGTCACCTTCACTAAGTGGGCCCGTAGGCTATTTTTGGCACAAAGTCTATTTTTAAACATATGGATCATGGTATATGAGTTGCAGGATGATATTTATGGATGATTGGTCATGTTGGTAAAAAATAGATGGACCTCTATTTTTAGACATATGGGCGGAGTCTATTTTTAGACTGCCAAGCTAAAAATAGAACAGACGAATGTGGAACATGCAACTGCTAGAAGGAAATATGCTTTTCCTATGGGTTAGTTGAGCTATTGCATGAAGGACTTCAGTTAGAACTCAAGTGATTAAGTTTGGTGGAGTTGAATGAGGAGTTGATGGAGTTGTGTTCAGTTTGACTTAGTTGAACTAGTTGTATTTAGTCTAACTAACAAATACACTAGTGATGAGTGGTGTGAATTAATTATTAATTCATTCATTAATTATTAACTCATAAATCAACTGAAGGATACATCAGTTAACTCAGTGCATGGGCAGTTCAATGGAGACAAGTGTCAGAGGTGAGTGAAAGGGCAAGACAACTGTCAATTGTGACTATAGTTGTGCATGAGATTTGCACAATCAGTGGATTGATATTGCCAATGAGGATTGCGTAGTGCAACAAAAGGGAAATACGAGTTTGGATCAGCCATTCTCATCTATTCTCAACAGATATTGCGCAGTGGAGGCAGGCAAGAAGCGGAGGAGATTTGAACCTATGATTGATTCAAATCCGAGCTAGTTTGTGTGTAACAGATGGAGATAGTACTAAGTACTTGCGAGGAGTATTGTACTATGTATTGTTACATGTTCTCAATCAATATAATATATAGATAGTTGAGGGGTTTTCAGCTGTATCCTTTCCCCAGTACATACTATGTTGATATGTGCCATTGATGTTTCAATGTGCGCATGCGATTGTTTCTTTAAGTCCGCAAATTGATGATCAACGTAGAGGAGGTTATGTATTATGCATGCATTCCACAAATAGTGTATAATCAGGATAATCTCTGTGAATAAGTGTCATATTATTCAAAATTTCTACACATTCCCCTACCTTGGTGTCTTTTTTGAGTTGGAGGAGTTCTTTCTACTGGGGGGTAACCTTGGGAGGAGACACACCATGAATGATCCTATATCCAATGGCCATATATGTGGAGATGAACTGTGAATAGTTCTCAAAGTCTGGTCTTATTCTAATAGCAACACCCCAATCAAAGATTAAGTTTCTCCTCTTGTCCTCAAATCTTTTACATGAGAGTACACAAAATATAAAACAACAAGAAGTAGCATCTGAAGTATGAAGTGGTGGAGAAGTGGTGCATTTGTAATCGGATGGCTTCAGAAAATTAATTTGGGATGTTAAGTACACAACTAGGCTTTAACATTTGATGAAGGAAGCCCAAGGTGGCTTTGTTGGATATGTTGGAATCCTCTTCTCCTAGCAAGTGAGTAATGATGGACAAGATAGGCTAGAAATGCTCTGCATAAGGGGTGATGGGGAAGCTATCAGCAACAGGTAAGGATTCTAGCCTAGGAGCTAGGATCATTTGCAAGAAGGGATGCTACTCAGTAGATGGGAGAGTAGAAAAATAATACATCATGGTAGTGTCAATGAACTGTAGAAGGTTAGGGGGAGAAGGTTACAACAATGCTTTTTGAATTAGCTCTAGGAAAATTTCTTGTATTTTGACCCTCTAGAAGGAAACAAAGTAGTTCTTTCTTTATTCAGGCTTCTGTGATCTATAATGAAGTAGTTCTTCTTGTCGATATAGTTTGCTTCTAGCCATGAGACAAATTCTGGAAAGTAATGCACAACAGGTGCAATATGGTAGTAAAACTCTGATTCCACCACTTAGAAAGGGTCTTCCCCCCTGACATAATTTCCAAACAGGTTAACTCAGAGTTCCACTATGTTGTAGGAGTAGACTAGGTCTATTATTTGTGATTCCTGGTCCATGATGGAGTCAAGGCTTCACGAAGGCTTGGGTTCACGAGTTTTGGGAACCTTAGGAGTTTTTGAGGACTTTCAGGCTTTCGTTTACCGATTTAAAATTCTAACGTGTGAAAATTATAGAATTCAGGGGAGCATGTTACTTGGTCGCCATAGAGGAGGCTGAAAATGATGCTGGGATGATGGGGTGTGCAAAAGGCAGTCTTCACAAGCTACTTGCAGGAGGAGCAGTGACAACATTTTTTAAAATTCAAGCAGAGGAAGCCTTTTCATAAATAATGGGGGCCAAGGGTTGGGTGATGTCATGATGACATCATAGAGGGTGGACACATGTCATGACAGGACTCAAAGATGGTGGGTGGAGTGGAAGATAGGAGAAAGGGTGGGGGAGAACATGGGTTACCATTAAAAATTTTAAACTCTGCCTTTTTTTGTGAATCATAGTGTCGACGGGTGAAATCGGCCAGATGGCATGGTCCTTGCCCTGTTCCAAAGGTCGAATGGTGGGAGGAAAAACCTCCCTTCTACCCCCTCAAAATTAGTCTTCGTTGTGAGATCAAAAGTTAATAGTCAACTTCGAAGGGGGGGAGAAGTTTATCATTCGATCAAGTAGCCCCTCTGAACTATTTCTGGAAAGTGAAAAGGTGGAGATGAGTGACGATCCCCCCAGAAGTTGCGTGATTTTTAACTTTACCTTTATTCTGAGGTCTCAAGGTCTGATATGAGACTTTGGAGCCTATCGTTTGCCACCACAGGGGGAGGAGAGAGAAGAACAACTTTCAGGCCTCTGAAAGTTTTTCATTTTCCTTCCATTTGAAGTCTTCTCCCTTGCGTTCTGGTACTTAAGCTCTTCTTAGGTTCCCATTTTCAAACATGAAATATAATTCCTTGCCTTGTGAAAAATAGGGCCTCTCAAGCATGAATGCAAAGAGGGGTAGAGTAGGTTACAACAATACCTATGAAACTTTATTAGTGAAAGCAAATAGTAAAATCAATGCTTCCCATGAAAAACAGCAATTTTAAAAGGGTTAACAATTGTGAATCACTTGCAGAGATATTTTCAATTATTACGGTTAGTTAAGACTCTCTTCACTGAAAATCTATCCTACAACAAAATAACAAATTTCAATATGGCCTATGACATATTGTTCAAGTGTCCAAATTCTGACATGGCAGAGTGGAAGAAAAGCCTAGATTTAATATCACCATTAAAAGGAGTGGAACTTGGAGCTTCCCCAAGCGAGCCTGCACAATGATCCCAAGTGATCTAATGAAGGCAAAGCATACAATTTATTTTGGAAAAAATATTATATTTTCTAATTTCAAGTCAAAACACTTTAGTTTCTAAGTTTAATTTTTGAGTCCTCATAAGGACCGAGTAGAACTTAAGATAGTTTTGAAAGTAGTTTGAAATCAGTTCTTCACAGTTAATAGTTTTTGTAATTGTCCTTCATGTAATGTTTCTTTAAAAAGACACAAAGGAACCATTTGTGGGGTTTTGAATTTTGGCTTCAGAGAGAAATACTGATGTAATGTATCAAATTTTTCTTGGAGATTTAATAAAGTTTTTAGATGATTCCAACTTCTTTTGAAAATGATATGTGTTTCTTTGTTAGCGTAATTCCATTAACCAGAAAATCCCTTCTATGGATAGAATTGATCCCTCTAGCCCAATGCATGGGTCTAGTAACAACCGTGACAAAACAAGAAAATTTCCCTAACCTAGATCAGAATGACAAATGAGAAAGGGAGATGGAGTACCTCTCTCCTTTGTGCTTGAACTTTGATGATGAACCCAATTCCTTATCTCCCAGGCTCACCCCTTGCTATTCCTTGCATCCAACTACCTGCAAGAGAGATCAAAAGACAACAACAAGAGAGATCATAGCATATGCATTATAATATAAGTTATACAATAGATCAAGGAGTATTGTACTAAGAAAACTATCATATACAAACTTATGGGAAGTAAAACATGCTTTGTATTAATGATTAAATCAAATAAGGAAGCATACAACTAATGCCTAGATGTTGAAGGCCTCCTTTAGGATGGTTCCAAGTCCAAGCCAAACTTAACAAGCTCTCCTTTCCCCTCTCACCAAAATGGCAGCATCTAAGCACAATTGTGCAAAAGAATGGCAAACAACAATGACCAACCCACTGAGGAAAGTGAAAAACGAATTTATAGTGATGGAGAGGAGGTTAGAGATCTACCAAAGGGGGAAGAAGGTCCTTATCCCAAAAGTAAGATCCCTAAAGGTAGGATCAAAGGCTCTAAATGGGATTACTCTACCATATATTCATCCAACAACTACCAGCTCATTGTTCTTGAGGCTTCTAGTAGGAGAAGCTTCTACTCCATTTTTGGAGAAACTATCAAAAGTCAACCAACGCTAGTCACTACTTAGACAAAAGGTTAATAGCAAAGATTTGCCTACTAAAAGTAGCAGTGGTCTTGCAAATTAGGGTTTTTCACAATTTTTTCTAGAATTACTTCAAGACATTAGTTCTCCATATCTTCAAGGATGTGTTGAGCATATAATGCATGGTGACTTGAGTTTACACAACTTTTGTGGCTTTACAGATTTTGTGACAACAATGGCACAGAGGAAGACACTTCGGGCACAAAGTTCGGAATATGACGAAATACTGTGTAACAAAGTCATTATTTGTTTTTCTTCTTATGAAATTGTGTAAGAAGCTATTGGTTATTTTCATTAATACATATTTATTTTGCTTGAAAAATATCATAGTACCTATAGATTTATGATTAAAATAAACTTAAACCGCATTCCATAGTTTCATATTGTCACATGCTTAGTCTTTCATGTTTCTGCTAAGGTTTATTACAGGAGATCCTGTTACTACAACCTTTTATTTTAAATTTCCACTTTTTCATTCCATTATCTTATTACTGCAAAATCTCTCCAACAACATATAAAAATGAAAACTCCAATAAATTCTAATGACAAATGGCATTCTCATAGAGAATATCCTACTAGAATTTACACTCAACCTTCAATTATTACCCTCCCTTCTTCAATCCTCTAGCATGGTTCTTCTTTCTTCAATTTGAAAACTTGCTCTAATGTCAATATGTACATGATGTGACTATGAAATATCCATCTCATAAACATGGACACTTTCGTGGAATTAATTAAAAATTTGAGTTCTTTGTCAAGTTAAGTTCAAGGCCTCTTTTCTGACACTCCATTGGAAAATGATTAAGCAAAAATTGTAGTACAACGCACAAAAAAAATCCATAAATGATCAGCATTAGATTGGAAATAATCACAGTATCAATTATTGAGAGAGAAACCATCAATTGACTCTCAAAATATTGCAAAAATTGGTACCATCAACAAAAAACCCTTTCAGAATTTCACCAAGTAATACAAAAAAATTGAATACTCATCCAAGAAAGATGTATTAACATAGATAAAGTTCTAAATTACTCAAAATAACATCCAAGTCTAAATATATGATAAATTAAGGTCACAAAATATAATTGCATAAAATCCTTACATGCAAAACTCAAAGTTGGTAAAGTCAGAAATATGAATAATGCCCTTCTCTTTACACAATGGAACAAGTAAGAGCACCAATTGTTGATTGTCATCCTAAAAGATGTAGATCCACTTCTAGAAAATAACATAATGCCTAATACTCGTCTTAGGTAACCATTATGAGAAAATTTTGGGAAAAAAGAATGTTATAACATTTCATGTAGGAGACCAATTTTATAACCATGACCTTAAAGCAAATTCAGGTGAGGCTAAAATTTTGTAGGTAACACGTTTCTTCCAGTTTGTTCTAACACATCTAACCCATTGCATACTTTTGGGCCCAATTGCATACTTTTGGGTCGAGTTTCTTGCAGTTGGGTTTATCATTCTTGTACATGTGAGCAATCTCGGGCACAAGTAGATCACCAGGGTTTGTATCAGTGAACAAGGAGTAGATTGACAATAAAACCTACAATCAACAAAATATTTGTGTTAAAGACACAATATTGAAAGGTAGGAACCAAAGGAAACATATTCCTGAAAAAGGAACCAACTCTTCTTCTTTTCATGATTAAGTGGACCAACTTTAGAGGAACCACAATAGAAGGCATCCAACACAAGTGTTGAGGTATGTGATACCCTTAACTCCAAATTGTATATATGTGTTGAGGTAAGGGGTACATATAGTTATATAGGTATGTAATTACATTGTTTTTATGGAGAAAATACCAAATTAATGTTTGAATGAAACACAACTACAAAAATATAAATGGCTAGTGAAATAAACTTACACCCAAAAGAAGGTAGAAAAAAAATGTTGAGTTATCTCGAACATTCACCATTTGAACTATTCACTAGACCTAAATCCAAAAAGTACAAAATTAACATCAGATTCATACAAAAAAATCAACAAAAATACAACCAACAATTATTTATAAGTTATCCAACATATGGAAATACATAAGGAAAGTGAAAGTAGAATATTTTGAAAATTAACGTTGTTAAATTTTTTCACAAAATATGAAAAAAATTTGTAATCCATTTCTTATAATTTATATGTATGATTCCTAGCATTGTAGAATAAGTTTCCAATTGATATAACATATTCAAGTTGTACAAAAGCATGATATGTCAAATCATACTTATACATGCATTGCCCGTTTATTCTACTATACCAACATAATTGAATCTCGATGCTTTCTAATCTATCCTAAAGTTCAATGTCATTATGGTAATCCACACCCTTTCCCATTGTTGATAAACAAAATACACGTTGAACCTATTGCATGTTGGATGAACAACCACAACGAAACAAGGAAGCTTTTGTTAGGCCCCTATAATACTAGTGATTCCCCCATTACTATTATCGTTGTATCCCTTATTGTTATTTTTGTGCCCTATTGTCCCCATATTGTTATTATTGTGCCCCATATAATCCCTCTATTGTTGTTTTTGTGCCTTTATATTATTATTGTTAGGTCAGCTTGGTTATATTGTGACCCCTTAAACTCCTATATATAGAAAGGAGGTTTTTTCATTTGAATCATACAAGAATTGTTCATTTGTGTAATTTAAAGGAGGTTGCCCCCTCGAAGAGGATTATTTCTAAGGTGTTCATTTATCTTTTCTAACTTTATGTGAGCTGGTTTCATAACATTTGGTATTAGAGCTTTGGATTCTAAGGTTTCGCTGCTCCAAACAGGTCATTGTGGCATTTTCGCTATAATTTTTTTCTGCGATGTTTCAAAACTAAAACAAAAACCCATTTGAGAGGAAATCACGCTGAACCTCAGGTCTGAATTTTAGATCATGTCTTGCTATATTTTCAGAGATATAATCTGAGGAAGTTAGGGTTTTTGCAGACCCCCAAATTACATTCCAAACAGGTCAGCTTGGGAAAATCATCATAACTTTTGCTCTGAGCATCAGTTTGAATTTTCGTAAGAAGTTACAGAAATAAAATAGACTGTAGTTTGTTTGGATATCATTGTCAGAACCTAAGGTTGAAACAAGGACCCATGGCACGTTGTACAAGTTCACCCTACTGAACTAGTCTATACTCAGGTCACAGTGGGAGATTTTTCATAACTCTTAATTGGAGAATCCAATATTGATCAGACTTGCGGGGTTAGAAAGATTACTTAGAGGGTTACCACAGGAAGCAATTCAAACCTAGGAGATCCAAAATTATAGATATACATCAAATTCAATATCAAGCTCCTACAAAGTGAAAAAAAGGTGTGTAGTTTTTTTAAATTTTTGCATAAGCTTGGTTTGAAAAGTTAGTTTGAAGAAATTAAAAGGGCATAGTGAAGAATTATTATCAATAATTGATTCCCTGAAGAAAGAAAATGGAAACACAAAGTAAGCAACTTAAAAGCTCTAGCATGACTCATGAAGAAGAGGAAGAAATGCAACATGATATATCAAAATTATGAGACCAAGTGAAACAAATTTCACTCGCACAAAAGGTAACAGAAAATAAGATGGATGGTTTAAATAAGGACATAGAAACTAAGATGGATGGTTTAAAGAAAGGTGTAGAAGCTAAGATGGATGGTTTAAAGAAAGGCGTAGAAGCTAAGATGAATGATGTGGAAGCTAAGATGGATGGCGTGGAAGCTAAGATGGACGGTGTGGAAGCTAAGATGGACAACATAGAAGCTAAGATGGATGGTGTGGAAGCTAAGATGGATGATTTAAATAAAGGCATGGAAGTTTTGTCAACAAATTTGAAGACAAATTTGTCAAAGTTTCTACAAGAAATTCTTACTAATGGTGAAAGGGTTGTTGGCTGGATAAATCGTTCTTGCGGACAAGACCGATCTTCCTAGTATCAAATGATATCTAGCAACAAGCAGCACAAGCAAATCTACTTTTCTCTAAACATGTTTCAATTCATAAATGAAAACTAAGAGGTGTAATAGACCCTACCTCGGTCCAATTCTTGTTTGTGGCAGCTTTGTTCCAACCGCTTCAAGCAGTTCCCTTCTAATAACCTGCATACACAAATAAACACACATCAAAGAACATCTTCATAGATAATATAATAAAACATGTTCATTATGAAGATCAAGGAGCTCATAAAATAAACCATTAGAGACAGTTCATTGAGAAAAATAAACTTGATTGTATTAACTTTATGAATAAAAGAACCTTACAACCTTTGCCTTGATGTTACATAAGCTCTTTCCAGGGTCCAGCAGGAATCTCCTCTACTTTGACAAGCCTCACTTACTTCCCAAAAGAAATGAAAGGTATGTGATCTCTCCTCTCACAAGCTCAAAAAGGAAGTCTAATTTCCAACAGCATTTACCCTCAATAATCTTCAGCTTTCAACCTCTCCTACAACCAGCCCAATGCCTAAATTTATAGTGCAAATGGAGGAAGTTCCAGGTCCACCATTGAAGGGATAAGTTCCTCCTTCAATGGGATAAGAACCTCATATCATGGAGTTAGCTCCCTTAGTTATGGAATGGATGAACCAAGGTGGAGCGAACTTTCCACCGTAATATTCCTTCTAGAAGCATCCAGAAGTGACCCAAGGTGAGTTTTTAAGAGTGGAATCATGCCTTTTTAACTTTTACAGGGGTTCACACCCATCACTTAACAAACAAAGCGGTCAGGTTCGCAGGGGACATGACCATTGGGTGCGGTATCGCAGGCAATGCTAGGAGAAAGTGTGAAACCAGGATTTGAGATATTTTTAAGGTCTTTCTCCCATTTTCAAGGCTTGACATGAAGAGCCGAGGCTTAATACTTGCAAAGGAGGTATGTATGAGTGGTGATGGACTCACACAAATTGTAGAAAGTCATGGTGACAATTTTTGTGTAACAGATTGCCCCCTAAAGTGCAAAGTCTGTAATAGATGAGGATAATTTTTGATCATATAAGAAGAGTGAAGGACTTTATCATTTCAAGGGTCTTCCTGTGGATACCTCGGTCGGAACTTGTAAAAAACATTCAACACAAAATATATATATGTGAAAATATCATCGCTGAGGTAGGCATTCCCATACTCAGATCAAGACTGACTAAGAACTATCTAAAACTGTTCTAATACAGGAATGATTCTGTATTACATCACAAGTAGAGACATATGGACACAGTATGGGCGCAACCATCTGTTTATGAATAGTCCACTATATAATGATAACAAAGTTCCTCACAGCCTGGATGGTGGAAACTAGATCCAGGGTCTTCATTTCTACTTCCCGAACTAGTACGATTCTATCCATGTGAATGAATGTGTCGAAGTCGAACATAGTAGAAACCACTTGATTACCAGTCAATGATGTAAACTGTTAACAAGTGTGAGAGGAACCACCTATAATGTCAATGGCCCTCAAAGTACTCAGTACAATCCATGAAATGTGAATGAATGAGTCGATGTCGAACACGTCACAGAATCCTTTGATCGAAGGTCAATGATGCAACCTGTCGTCAAAGGGGAGAAACCTACCATTGAGGCATGCAGATTCCAAGGTACTGTTGATTTATAGATCATCTTTCTAGATAATGAGTCAGAGTCGATAGAAAGTGACCCATCATAGGCAAGCCCATAACACGAAATCATAGATCAAGTCTGAAGAAATATATTTGGCAAGGACTAACTCAGGGATGGTCAATGATGGATGATAGATATTTTGCAGGTGAATGGTTTATTTGCACAGACCTCTTGAAGACATAAAGACACTGCAGATGGCTTGGTGACAATTGACCCAAAGCTAATACCCGGAAACCGGCTAAAGACTTTCAATGCGGCTTGATTAATTGTTAGGTAAAGGATTTCCCAACCCAGGTGCATAAAAGCATCGTGTTCAAGAGTGATGGAAAGTTTTTTCCAACACAAAGTACAACAAACAGGTTCATTTTTCTCTCTTTTCCCCCACCATTTCTGGCAAGTACCTCTTTATTTTTGACAAGATTCAGGAGGATAACATCTACTTGGTTATAAGCTCATCCTTTGGATGAGTCCAACTTAGTTTAGATTCGAACCCTAAGAAGGATTGGTTCGTTCCTATTTGTAATTGAACAGGTCCTTTACTGTTAAATTTTAACGAGTCCAGTATAGAAGAAACTCAGTGTTTTTCAATTTTAGGGAGTCAGAAGAAAAACTTAAAAAAACTCCATGGTTGTCTTTTTTCGTAAATTTGTGTCTCCCAAGCCCGAAAAAATATAAAATAATACTTGAGAGAACTGCTTGACCATTACGATCAAGGAGTACTTTTCATAATTAGTGCCTTCAATCTGAAAAAGTAAAAAAGCGATCGAAAACACATTGTTTTATTACCAATATCGAACTCGAAATGACAAAAGTCCAACAATCTTTTCATGTTTATACGGTCAGAAAAGAGTTGTAAGTGGACCGTCTTTTTAATTCCATTTTAACGAGTCTAAAAAGAAAAACTCGGCAATCTTTTCATATTTTACAAGTTAGAAAAGAGCTTAAAGAGGACTCCTATGTGTTTTTGTTGAAAATGACCAATTCTCCCTGGACACCCAATATTCTGCACAAAAACTGCAAACATTACTCATATCTATTTAAAAATTAATAAAAATGTACCAAAAGTGACCTTTTCAAAGTGAAAAATAAATAAATTAAAAATTTATTTATTCAAAAAATCTTATAAAAAGGGCTTTTACAAGTTTATTTTCACCGCTTGACTTTGGAGTAAAAAGTAAGAGTTTTTGGTAAGAAAACTCCCTGTGAAGATTGCAGAAACTCTGACTGTTGGAATCAAGAACCATCCTCTCCAGGTAATCCACATCGTCCCTGACTTGCATTTCATCCATTTGAAATTTTTTTTTAGGCTTTAGAATTTGATTTTTAGAAGGAAATTTGGGCAAAAAATCGCCTGCGGTGGTTGCGCAAGTGCGCCATGTGGCCCCTGTGCACCCCGATTTTTCCATGCATAGGGAAAAGTCGGGGTGCAGCACCTGTTATTAAGGAAAAGTGTGCAACTACACACTGTATCTAAAATAATGGGTGCAAACCCTGTGGAACACGGATTTAAAACCCTAATTTCTTCATTTTTGCACCACAAGTTTCAGATCGAAATATTCTAAACCACCTATTTTGCAATGTAGATAGACAAGATGCTTATTTGGTGGGAAAGAGAACACGAAGATGTGGATCAAGTTGCATTACTCCATCCACCTTCATTACAGGCTTTAAGAGCACACGGACTACTGAAATTTTGGGCCATACCTGGCATGAGGGCATAGGTAGACTTTCTATAATGGCTGGTAGACAGGTGGAGCACGCAGAACCAGTGTTTCATCATTGGAGGACACCGGATTGAAATCGAGCTAGAGGACATTTATTTTCTAACTAGTTTGCCGAAGACAGGTGAAGGATTATCTCTATTCGGATCTAGGCTAGGTGGCTAGTCTATGAGTAGTCTCCGACTACAGTTTTGCAATGTCCAAACTGCAGACAAACGGATAGATGTGAAGACCATCACCCTTCCTAAACTTAAAGTGATCGCATTTACTATCACCAGACTATGTGGAAGCGCAACATTTCATTTAGCTACTGGTTCCCAGATGTGCATGGCAGTAGACTGCTTCCGAGGCACCATCTTCAACTGGTGTGATGCTGTGTTGGCCAATGTGAAAGGCCAACTAACTAGGGCAAAGAATGGACAGCTAAAGAACTTTGGATATGGTTACTTAGCTGTGAGATTTTCCCTAGAGAGGGTACCTATGCTAGTTCCACAACAACTTACCGTTGAGGCTGGACTTCCCCGAAATCCCAGGATTATGCACTGGGTTGCAGTCATGGCCCGCCATCTTCAGGAGGGCACCGAGGTTGTTCGATTCTCACCTGAGTATTTTCGCTGGTTGGGAAACCAACTTTTTGTGATACAGGATTTTCCATATGCTTGGATGGATTATCGTGGTGATCCAAACATGGCTCTTCCACCAGGAGAGCAATGGGATGATACAGGTAAAAAAAAATTCAACATTTTTTAAATTATATATTTTTTTGTTTTTTAAATCGTCCAAAAACTGATAGTAAAAAGTTTTAAATGCAGATATGGGTCCACGGTGACCATCCACTCTCCAACCTTATGATAGAAGACAGCAAGATTCCGCAGCACCGGCTCCATAGGACCAATCAGCAGAGACCTTCGCTGAAATGGAGAGTCATCTAGAGCGCTTGACAGCAGATATTTCGTAGACCAGCATAGATGACATTCCTCTTAGGTTACAGCGCTATGTGATTGGGGTCCCAAGACCTTTTAGGAGGTTCCTTTGTAGGGTGGCCCGAGCAGTGGTGTCTTATCGTGATCATCACTAGTGATAGGATGATTGCCTTGTAGACTCATTTTTGGACTTTTTTGTACTATCATTTTTTGCTGATCATAAGGTGTTTTTTAACCTATGATCGAAGACGATGTATATTTTGACACACTTCTATGCTATAATATATTGTTATTACTGGTTATCTTGTATAACATGTTTATGGGATGCTTTTAAATTTACTGTATTGATTATTGCAAATGTCTATTTAACATTCGAGAAGCTAATGCATCTACTAATGTATTTAAATATCTTGGAATGTGTTGATATTCGATGTAATCAAAATCTCGTTCCAAGAGACGGACTCTCAAAAATAATCGTAATAAAACTAGATTTATAATGGCATAAACTCTATTAAGTTGTAATACAACGAGTTCTGAATCTAACCTAACAATCAAACTCTGAATTCGAAATGAAATGGATTCAGATAATAACTCAATCACTGCACTGTATTCTGCAATGTTGTTCGTTGTTTGACCAAGGCTTACCGCATGCATAGATACTAACTCGTCAGAGGTCGAATAGATAACCCAAGGTGCAGAAGAGATGTTCACTGTACTACAACAAGTGCCATCAACAAAACCGATGTATGTTTGGAGAGGCATCGACATCTGCAATATCAAGAGTAAAATCAAGATAAGCAGGAATAATGATGAAAAACACTCTCTAAAGTAAAGCACGCATTCCTAATCTAAAAACACACCAAACTTAGAAATAAACTAGTCTAAAAATCTCCACACTAATCTTTTAAGCATAATATCACTTTAGATAAAGCCCATTCCTAGGTTTACCTAAAGAGACACCGTCAAAATCTTCTAATTCATAGGCCCCTTTTGCCAGCTTTCACTTAACAATATACGGACCATGCCACATGGGTACAAATTTGCCAGCCCCTAGCTTATCATTTTCTTGATTGTAGAGTAAGACTAGGTCTCCTTTCAAAAAATTGTGAGGTATAACATTCCAATCATACTGAGCTTTAAGTCTTTTGGAATGAGTTTTGATAGCTAATGCAGCATCACGTCAATTCTCATCTAATTGAGCTAAGTATAATAAACGTTTTTCCTCTTCGGAAGTGGCTGGTAATAATTGTACCACAATTTGTAATGATGGGATTTCGCATTCAATGGGTAGTATTGCCTCTAAACTGTAAACCAGTTGAAAGGGAGTAAAACATGTTGATGTTTTGACTGAGGTTCGATATGCCCAAAGCGCTGAAGATAACATGTTATGCCAATTCGACCTATGAATCCCAACGATTCGTTGGATCATAGTGACTAGAACTTTGTTGATTGCTTCAACCAGACCATTTGCCTATGGGTAATATGGAGTGGAACTATCGTGACGTAGGCCAAGCTGATCTGTAAGTTCAGTCATCATGATGTTTCGAAAATGACTCCCATGGTCAGTGATAATCGCTTGAGGAACACCAAACCTAGTAATTATGTGATTGAAAATGAAAATCGCAGCAGTTTTGCCTTCTGCCAAAAATGTAGGCATCGCCTCGGCCCACTTCGTAAAATAATCTACTGCAAGGATGATATACGCATGCCCCCCATCCGAGTGAGGGTTACATGTAATAAAATCGATACCCCATTTTGAAAATGGATCGACGACAATTATAGGGTGGAGAGGAGCAGGTGGAGCCCGCATCTTACGATCAAAAATTTGGCAATTGTGACATTTCTGGACTGCAGTGATACAATCTTTGAATAAGGATGGCCAGAAATAGCCAGCGTGCAAGATCTTTTGGGTTGTGGCATACCCAGACATATGACCGCCACACGCTCCAAAGTGGTTGTCATTAAGAACCTTTTCAGCTTCGTCATGAGTGAGACAACATTGAAAAATAGAATCCGCCCCACGAAGATAAAGAGTATCTCCAATAATAGTGTAAGGTTGGGATTGGAAATGTATTTTCCTACGCTGAGAACGTGAAATGTTTGGCCGAAAAGATTGGGTTTGGAGATAAAGAATGATATCTCCATACCATGGATCAACAGTGCTGATAAGGAACAAGGATTCATCCGCAATGGGTTCTTCCACCATATGTTCGGTATCAGCACGAGGGAAGTCACACATCAATTTTGCAGAAACCAAAGACTTCTTTGACTTGGCATTTTCAAATTCCAAGTCAAATTCCTAGAGGATGACAATCCATTTGGAATTCTTGCCCCCTAGAAATTGTCTAGTCAAAATTTATTGCATAGGGTTACAGTTAGAAATGATGGTGGTTTTACGTAATAAAATGTAATGATGAAATCATTGAACAACTTGTACTGCTGCCAAGGCCAGTTTCTCCACATGTGAATATTTTAACTCAGCCGGAGTTAGAGTCCGACTAGGATAATAGATCACATGTCCACTCTCGAATTCATCCTGTTGAGATAAGACCATCCCAATGGTGGAATGGGAAGCAGCGAGCTACAAGAAGTAATCCTGGTTGTAGTTGGGAGGATGCAATAATGGTAATTGGGTCAACACGTGTTTGAGTGCATCAAAAGATTTGTCAGCTATCTCATCCAAAAAGAATGGAGTGCTGGGTTTCAACAACCTGGTGAAACCTTTTGTAATCTCGGCGTAGTTATGAATGAAACAACATAAAAAGTTTGCTTTCCCTTGCAAACTTTGGAGTAGGTGAAGAGTTGAAAGAGGTGGTCATTTGACAATGGCTCCGACCTTCGAAGGATCGACGTGAATGTCAGCTTTCGAAACAACAAATCCCAGTAAACGAACCATTTCTATACAGAAAACACATTTGTGGGGATTCAGCTTAATCCGATAATGCCTACATCTCAAAAAAATTGCTCGTAAATGAGTGGGATGGTCGGCTCGATGTAAAGAATGAGTAGGTAAATCATCGAGATAAGGCTGCACAATGTGCTTGATGTCATGAAAGACATAAGACATAGCCCTTTGAAAAGTTGTGCCGGCATTCTTCAATCCAAAAGGTAACTTGCAATAAGCAAAGGTCCCCCATGGACAAATGAATGCCATTTTTGGTTGATCGGCAAGTAGAATGTTAATTTGATTGTAATTAGAAAAGCCATCCATAAAGGAGAAAATTTCACTGTCGGCACAATCATCGATAATTTGATGGATATAGGGTGTTGGATAATTTTCCTTGGGACAAGCACGATTAATATCCCTATAGTCAATACATATTCTTATTGTCCCTTGCTTTTTAGTAATCGAAACAATATTCGATACCCAATCTGTTAAAGGAATTGGATAAATGAAACCTGCTTTAAGTAATTTCTCAACTTCTGTTTTGATGGCAGCAACTTTTCGTGGGTGTATCTGACGTAAACGTTGCCAGACGGGTTTAGCATCCGGGTAAGTTTTGATCTCATGAACAATAATTGAAGGATCAATTCCAGGTATTTCCTCATAGGACCAGGCAAACACGTCACATAATTCTTGAAAAAGGGCTTTATATGTTTTGACTTCAGTGTCCATACAAGAAGCACCTATGTGAATGTTTTCAACAATCCCAGGTTTGACTGAAATGTCGATAGGAACCGTTCGAGAAATATTTGCTAAATTTTGTTCAGAATCAGGATGCTTCAATGGATTATGCGGTTCTTTGACATATTCAGCAGTAAAAATAGATGAAAAATCATTCTAAAAATGATCAATCTCAAGTAAAAATGAATATCTATGATGAATATCTTCCCATGGTAACTCATCAACAGACAAAAGTTCCCGAATTTTCTCATCAGTATAAACAAGATCGGTAAATGTTGTTGAATCAAAAGTCGATATTGAAAGTGATTCTCCATGGATCACATTCACTAGATCAAGAGTGGTTGAACTGGAGTCAGAAAACGACTGTACAACCTGATAAGAAATGGATTCTGACGAAATCATTTGAATATTCGCGAAAGGAGACGGTACGTTGGGAGGAGGAAATGAAAAAGTTCCGAGTAAACCAGAATCTTTAACTAATCCTAACCCAACATCCTTATAAGGGATAGCGGTTTTACCAACATGTTGAATACTCTCAGCAGAGGATGGGTCAGATGAAAAGTAAGTTAACTGATCTATTGTAGCGATCTTTCCATTATGAGGAAACTTAATAAGCCGAAAGACCGATGAAACAATAGCAGTCATTGCATAAGACCAGCTATGACCCAAAAGAAGGTTCTAATCTAGAGGGGCATCAACGACCTCCACATCTAGATTAAAAGTTTTTCCTTCAACCCCTATAGGTAAGTCTTGCAAAATGCCATAAGGATGAAACCCTCGGCGATCAAAGGCCTTCAAAATCGTCGGGGATTGATTAAGTGTAGGAGAACCAAGGGCTTTCCAACACTGTATCGACATAATACACGTTGAAGCTCCCTCATCAATCACAATCCTAAAGCAAGGTCTATTTTTTACTAACATTAGAATCTGGAAAGCCATTTGATGAGGTAAATGAGGTGTACTATTTTCTAAATCGAAGACTATGAGGTTTGAGTCCTGAAGATCAACAACTCCTATAGTTGACAATAGCAATTTACGCTGTGCTGGACAAGATTTCAGCACCTCCAAAGCTGACATTGCTAAAGGTGAAACAACTAAATCTTCAAAAATGTTATAGTTCTGAGAAGCTCTCGCATGTGTATTGAAAGTTGACTTTCGAAGTATACCCTTAGCGGGCGGTTTGATTACTAAGTCTGGATTAGGTTTCTCGATCTGTAGCGGATCGAAACCAGACGGAGCTGAGGTTGATGGGTTGGAATTAGAAGATTCCGCTTCCTTACCACCAATAGGACTCTTACTTCTATAATCTTGAAATCGTGTTGCAATCCTAACATGGTACATCATCATTATGGGCTCTTCTGAGGCATTAGAGGAAGAACCTATCATCTTACTGTCTTGACTCGGAAAAGGATCCTTCAAAATAGCAGGTGTTTGAGAACCTTTGACGATTTTTGCAACCTCAGCACAATGTGGACAATATTTTGTAAAATGCTCCTCATCGCAGACGAGACAAGGATAGTGAGGTTTATGTTTCTCGTCAGTAGATTCAGGTTTATCTGATTTCTCTTTTGAGTTTTGCTTATTCTTTCTCTTGTCTTTCTTCTTACCGCCAGATTTTGATTTGGCCGTAGATGATTCTACGACATGGACATCAGAAGATATTTCAGCTGAAGACTCTCCCTTTAGGGAATCTGGTAAAGTTATAATAGGAGAAGAATTCTTGGATGATTTCTTCTTACTTTTGGTATTAACAGTACCAATCATACCATCAACAGCATGATACCCTGACGGAGGTGCAGTTATTTGATTTTGCTTTGGAAGGTTGGGGATTTTTTCGTGTAAAGTACCCGACTGAATATAAACTAAGTCAAGGTATTGAGCTTGAGCAATTACATTCTCTTCGGTAACTACTCCTGCCTTGGCTACATCTTCAGCTATTTTAGGTAATAACGATTTTACAAACCATTCTGCCAAAATTTGGTCCAGGATAAAAACTTTTACTAAACGATGTCGAGGTTGCCATTCATGAATATGGTCTGAAATATATGTGGACGTCGACTGTTTTAATGAAGTTAATAACTCCTCTACATTGTCATATCGGACTGGCAGCTGAAAATAAGGAAGGAAGTGGCTAACTGACTAAAATTGTAAAAAGAGCCTCGTGGCAACTCAATGTACCACTTGGCTCCAAGGCCAATTAAAGTGCATTGAAAAAGACAAAGACGAATTGAATCATCAATGATGGAATTCGATGCACACCAGAGATGGTAAGTCCTCACGTGATTTGACGGATCTTCTCCTGACTTCCCCTCAAAGTTTGGTATATCACTGGGCAACGTATTTGGCATTGGCGGCCAAAATGGAAGATAATTCATGGGATCGTTTGTAAGACGTGACAAGTCAGGTAAATCCAAAGTTGATATAAACGGTAACTGACGGTTCGGATCCAAAAAACTTGGGGTCATAAGACCAACCCCAGGAGGAGGATATCCAGGATAACTTGGAATCAGATTGGAATTTCGGATATTATATCCTCCTAGAAAACCAGGATTAACCGGACCATATTGGGGTTGTTGAGGTTGTTGATAAGTATACCCAGGTACGGTTGATACTGATAAGCCGGGTTCTGCACAGCAGGACCGAATTGATACTATATCTAGTAGGGTTGATAAGTAAATTTAGGTTGACTTGTGACAACCATACTAGGACCAGGTTGTCCTATAGGCATTGAAACCGAAGTCTGGATTGTAGGTCCGGACTGAGGTAAAGAGGCCTGAGGATTTGATACAGGAACAATAGAAATTTGAGCTATTGATACTCCAGAAATAGGTGGGCTGGATTGAACAGAGGCCACAGTAGTTGCAGCAGACGTTTGAGGTGGAGTTCGAGGTGAACTAGGCCCAGGTTGATGAACTACCCCAAGTGTAGAAGTTTGAGTAGTAGGCTGGACAGGTTGCTGGGGTGAACTAGAAACCAAAGGTCTTCCAGATTGAGATGACAACTGCACACTGGGTTGCGAAGTCCATTGATCCCACACCACGTTCATTCCGGGGTATGGACCCATAACAGGTTGAGCATATTGAGGACCAAAACCAAGTTGAGTGTAAGGTTGATAATTATATGGTACATTTCTTGTTCCTTGAACAAATGATTGACCTGAAGGTGGTTGGAAACCTTGAGGTTGGTATCGACCTTGAGGTTGGTACTGACCTTGTGGTTGGTGCTAACCTTTAGGCTGGTACTGACCTTCAGGCGCATACTGAAACTGAGGTTGACCTTGAGGTACATATTGATACTGGGGTTGACCTTGAGGTGAATATTGCATCTGGGGTTAACCTTGAGGAAAATACTGTCTCGTAGGCAAGTATTGTCCTTGAGGTTGCCCCCCAGGAAGTAATGGACTGCCTTGAGGTTGCCCCCTAGGCGGTAATGGACTGCCTTGAGGTTTCCCCCAAGGCAGTATTTGAGTACCTTGCGGCTGCCCCCAAGGCGGTATTGAACTACCTTGAGGTTGTGGGTTAGGAGTAGTACCATACATCATAAGAATCTCTTTGACACTTAACGGTTTAGTTCCGCTATTACCAGGAGATACTACATATTCGATGGGTTAAGGAGATGATCCTGAAAACATACCAGATAAAGAATGATACCCAGAAGGAATAGAAGGACCGCGATGTGAAAATGCTTTTGGCGTCTGAGAAAACAAGGATGACTGTCTCGACATATTCAAAGGAGGATAATAACCTCTGGGTGTTGGATGGAAAGGAAATTGAGGTGGTGAAGACACGAGACCTGGATTTTCTAAAAATTTGGTCAACGAAATATACCAAGCGTCACCTCTAATGGGACTGTAGAAAATGGATTCACACGCCCTAAGTTCAATAGTTGGTTGATCTTCAGGGAGGTTTATACCTTCTTCCGGACTTACAAGCTCTTCTATGGAAATGAGTTCAGAAGGAAGATTCTGGGTAATGATACTTTCTACCCTGGGTGAACCAGGACCACTAGAAATATGAGAAGCAAATCCTGAAGATGGAGTAGCAACAGGTTCAGTTTCAGGTTCAGAGATTTCAGGTTCTTCAGCTAATGAACTAGTAGGAGTAATACTACGAGTAACTTTGGAAAATGAAATCGGTTCAGAAATATTTTCTGTTGCTTGAACTTGATAATCAAGATGTATGATTAATGAAGACTCTCTAGCCTTTGGTGACCCAACTCTACTTTCATTAGCTGTGACAAGAGCTTGCAGCCCTTCAAGTTGACTTGGTGTAAATTCGGGAGGCTGCCCCCGAAGTCGACGGGATTGTCTCGGTAATTCAGCCATGATTAATTATTTAATTACTTCACACGAAAACAAAGAAAATCTCAAGAAAACCACCTAAAGTCTCTAAAGAACCAAACAATTTGAAGCACACGCCTAATAAATCTAGGAGATCAAACCACACACAAACAGTATCTTTCCGGACTGAAAACACTAGATGGTGATGAAATCCAACATCGCAGAATTCAATACAGAAATGGCAGTTGGAACAGTTACCCTAACAACCTACTTAATGAAACAAAATGGCACAATTTTCTCCACTATAACCGTCTCGAGTGAATATAACCCCGCAGAGAGCTGAGGTACAGTGGGATCTTCCCTCCACCGTCACTTACGAAAGAATCCTATAGATTATGGCCACTAAGGTTACCAATGGAAACAAATATACCTGTGGGAACAGTCTATGATCCGATACGCATGCAAGGGCAGAGTAACAAGCTCAATCCCCTTGAAGGATCCTTGACATAATCCAAGGTTTACCAACAAGTGACCCTAGGCTCCTCGACAATGGTCAATCCTAAGGTTTACCGTTTTTAATACGTGAATATCTTCTATCATTCCCAATGAAGGATTGATTCCCACACTAGTTCAGATATGATCTCATGCTTCTCCTTTAAGAGGAGCTTTCCCAGAGCATAGATGTAACAATTGGAATTTCTCCCTACCGCAAGATCAAATACTTGTTTGTTTAAACTATCTTGGAGAGTTAATTACTCCCTACTCCAAGATACTAGCTTAAGCTATGTTGGTGAAAAGAGCCCTAGAAAATAAAAAGATTTCTAGATGGATTTTAATTAAGCGTTAATTTTATTGGTTGTTTCTTAAGTCAATGGGTGTGGAGATGAAACTTTATGGTGTGAAGACTCGACTCCAAAACACTAAAAAATGCACCTAAGATGATAAACAATTCCTTTTCTTTTCAATGAATTTCTAGCTAAGGAAGAGTTGAAAATGCAATGCTTTGAAAATCAAATCTTTCTCTTAACATACAACTGAAAAGAAAAACTCTTTGTCTTTTTCAAAGAACTTCAAAAACGAGACTACTAATCACGCTCACTGAAAATCACTTTTCTTTTAACAATCAAAAACTACAAGAACAAACAATTATTTCAAGGGAGCTTTTAAGATTTATGAAAAACTCTAAAAACTATTGAAAACAAATTTCTCAACGAGCTTCTATAATTTCTATGGAATACTCAAAACTATAATATAATCTTGAGATGTAAACAAAATGGATTGAAAAGAAACTTGAAATGTTTTTGAGGATGCTTAACTTAGTTTTTAAGCTAACTAAGTATCAATTTGTTCATATCAACAAACTAATCAAAAACACCCTATTATGTTTTAATAAAAAATGAAATTCGAAACTTTCAATCAAGTTTAATCAAAGCGTTGCAAAAGAGAAAAAATGGGATCTAGCTCTCTTCAAGGATAGATTTCATTAACTAGTCAAACTCAGTAAGAAGACCAGAGATACCAAAGTGATCTAAGGCTCTAAGGCTTCCGATCTCTGAGCTATTACAAAGACCAAGAAAAAATCAATCCAACAAGCAAAACTTCTAGAAAATCACTTAAAATGAGAATGCCAATGAAAACTAGCTCACAAGGAAATTTTGTCAAGACACGTGCAGATCTCGGCATAAACTAACAGCTATGGAAAAAAACTAAACCTAACTGGGCGGAAGGATATTAGGGTTTTCAAACTTTTAACAGGGTCCACAGGCTCCCAGTAGAACCAGGTGTGGTACCGCTCTATGTTATACTATAACAGTGTGGGAAGGTCCGCATTATACCTAACGCAAAAGGTGTGGTCCTCTTCCAAAAATATGAAAAATAAAAATCAAACCAGGATCTAACAAGTACCCAATCTCACACATGTCAAGGCAAAATCAGAAACCAAAACTCAAGTTTCTCAAGTCAAAGAAAATAAAAATTAAAAACCAAAACCAGTCCCCAGTGCAGTCGCCAATTTGTTGGCCGGATAAATCATTCTTGCGGGCAAGACCGATATCCCTAGTATCAAATGATATCTAGCAACAAGCAGCACAAGCAAATCTACTTTTCTCTAAACATGTTTCAATTCATAAATGAAAACTAAGAGGTGTAATAGACCCTACTTAGTCCAACGCTTGTTTGTGGCAGCTTTATTCCAAAAGCTTCAAGCAGTTCCCTTTTAATAACCTGCATACACAAACAAACACACATCAAAGAACACCTACATAGATAATATAATAAAACATGTTCATTATGAAAATCAAGGAGCTCATAAAATAAACCATTAGAGACAGTTCATTGAGAAAAATAAACTTGATTGTATTAACTTTATGAAAAAAATAACCTTACAACCTTTCCCTTGATGTTGCACAAGCTCCTTTGAGGGTCCAGCAGGAATCTCCTCTACTTTGACAAGCCTCACTTACTTCCCAAATGAAATGAAAGGTATGTGATCTCTCCTCTCACAAGCTCAAAAAGGAAGTCTAATTTCTAGTAGCATTTACCCTCAAGAATCTTCAGCTTTCAACCTCTCCTACAACCAACCTAATGCCTGAATTTATAGTGAAAATGGAGGAAGTTGCAACACCACTATTGAAGGGATAAGTTCCTCCTTCAATGGGATAAGCACCTCATATCATGGAGTTAGTGCCCTTAGTTATGGAATGGATGAACCAAGGTGGAGCGGACTTGCCAGTGTAATATTCCTTCTAGAAGTGTCCAAAAGTGACCCAAGGTGAGTTTTTGAGAGTGAACTCATGCCTTTTTAAATTTTACAGGGGTTTGCACCCATCACTTAATAGACAGAGTGGTCAGGTTCATAGGGGAAATGACCATTGGGTGTGGTACCACAAGCAATGCTAGGAGAAAGTGTGAAACCAGGATTTGAGATATTTTTAATCTCTTTCTCCCATTTTCAAGGCTTGACATGAAGAGATGAGGCTTGAGACTTGCAAAGGAGGTATGTATGAGTGGTGATGGACTCACACAAACTGTAGAAGGTCATGGTGACATTTTTTTGTGCAACAAGCCCTCAAGGGACAGAGGAATGTGATGATGGAAAACTTTGCTCAAATTCTTCTCCAGATGCCTACATGCAATGCATCTTCATCCAACAACTAATATGGAGGCACCATTCCCTTCAAGGTATAAGTCAAATTTGAAATTCCCATATTTGAAGATGATATAGATACAAACACTAGAGATAGATGGTTAAATATGTTGGAAGATTATTTTTTGATTCACAATTTTTCCAATAGGGAAAATATTACTTTTCACTCCATAAAGTTGCCCCACACGTCAAGGATTGGTGGGAAGCCTACTGTGAATAGAAGGAAGAGAGGAAACCCTCATTGTTTACAGTCTTACCCACTTGGAACTCTTTCTGAGACACCATCAATTAGTAGTATTACCCTGTTAAGGGCTATGAAGATAAGTACATAATGTGGACCACATTGTGGTAGGGAATGGACCAAGACATGCTAGAGTTCACAATAATTTTCACACCCTTCGCATGAAGTTAGGCATCAAGGATTCTGAGTGGCATCTAGTACTCAAGTACCAAGGTTTCCTACAAAAATAAATCTAGGATGAGATGGAGTTCCTAGACATATCCTCACTTGGAATCGCGTATAGATATGCTATCAAGATTGAGCAAAAGTTTAAATAGAAGAAATGAGACTTTGGATCTGTGAATCTGAAGCAAGGGAAAGGCACCCCCAAACCTCATAATAAAGGACAAAGACAAGGTGAGGTGACCCAGGACAACCCATTGAAGCCACAATCAAAGAACAACACCACGAAGACAAACAAGGAAACATGAAAGTTGTGTGAGTTCCATAAGATCCCCACTCACAACACAAGTGATTGTCAAGCCAAGCAGTCACTCATGGCTGAGAATTTGGGGCTACCCACCACACCACACTTGTAGTCATACACCATCGGGTGGCTTCACTAAGGATGAGATCTCCATCTCAATTAGTAGTGTCACCTTCCCTACAATATCAAGCCCTTCACAGATGAGGTAATGTGTGATGTTTCTCCTTTTGAAGTTTTTGATGTATTTTTAGGCGAACAATACTTGTGGAAGCATCATGTTGTGGATGAGTCTAGGCCTCCCATTGTTTTTATTTCTTTAGGCAATGAGTTATACAGGATACCATTCGCAGCATTGTCTACAACCATCTCTTTGATCTCTGTGAAGTAATTCAGTAAGATAATTTCACAGATCAAGAAATTTTTCTTCCTTATGACTCACCCTCAGGATAAGAAGAATATTGTGTCCACGTCCATGGCCCCTAGAGAGGGTTGCCCCGCACAATAGTAGCAGATCCACAAGGTCATGGAGAACTACAGGAACATCTTCACCTCACCCATAGGGGTACCCATACGGTGTCAGATCATGTACTCCATCAATCTAACCCTAGGCATGTCGCTACCCAATCGGATGATCTATCGATGCTCTGTTCTAGAGAAAGATGAAATCTAGAGGCAGATTCAAAAAATTTTGCAGAAAGGGTACATCAAGCCAAGTTCATCACTCTATAGGAGCCTGATCATGTTGGTACAGAAGGAGGAAGGTACCTGGAGACTTTGTATTAATTGTCAGCTACTAAATAATATCATTATTTGGAATAGGTATCCAATCCCACAGATTGGTGATCTTCTGGACCATCTTGAGGGGGCTAAATATTTAAGCAAGATTGATTTAAAGGCTTGTTATCACTAGGTACCAATCAAACCCTACAATGCATAGAAGATTTCCTTCAAATCCCAGGAAGCCCTTTTCAAATGGCTAGTCATGCCTTTCGAGTGGACAAATACCCTCATAACCTTCATTAGGTTGATGGACGACATCTTGTGGCCCTTCACAAACTCATTTATGGTAGTGTATTTGGATGGAATCCTAATCTTCAGCTAGAGTTGGGAAGATCACCTCCACCATATTTGATAGGTCCTCCAAACCCTCTGAGAACACAAATTGTTTGCCAATTTGGAGAAATGTACTTTTGGTATGAGCCAAGTTCAATATCTAGTGTACATAATTGATGAGTGGGGTGTTGATGTGGACCCAACTAGGATATAAGTTATTCAAGATTGGGCAGCCCCAACCACTCTAATAGAGCTCTGCAGGTTTCTAGGCCTTGCCAATTTCTATCATAGGTCCGTGTTGGGTTTCTCTCATATCACTTGGGCTTTGATTCAAGTCATAGAGGGTGGAGTGAAAGAAAAGTTCTTTTGGTATGAATCCCAACAGAATGAATTTTCTAAGTTGAAGCATCACCTCTACTCTACACCACTAATCACATTATGAGACCTACAGTAACCATTTGAGATTGAGATAGATGCCTCCAACTATACTATTGGTGCATTTCTTACATAGAAAGGGCATCTAGTGGTATATCGCTATGAGACACTTTTAGATATAGTCCAAAAGTATCCCACCTATGACAAAGAGATGTACTCCAATGTGCGAGCCTACCAACAATGGAAGCATTACTTTCTATGGAAGGAAACAATCATCCACATAGACCATTGACCCCTATAGTTCATACAAACACAAGGAAAGTTTTAGAATGATTGCCATAAAAAATGGTCCACATACCTAACACAGTTCCATTTGAACATTAAGCATAAAAAGGGAAGCACCAATAATGTTGTAGAATGCCTCAGTTGACCACCAGTCATGGCGCTGAGCACTATGCTTGACTCTACTGGAAATGGGACTTCAGAATGGCCACATCCTGGCAAGAGTGATTTGGAATTCAACACTACATATTAAATGCTCTTGGAAGGTATTAAAGTTCCATACTTTTACCTCCAGGATGTGGTCTTATGCCACTTGGGACACCTCTGTGTTCCTTCAAGCAAGCGTGCCAAGATGATTTAGGAGGTGCACTACAGCCAAGTTATTGGACATTTTGGGATAGAAAAGATATAGTTAGTGCTGTACAGGTATTTTTATTGGCAAAACCTTTGACAGGATGTTGGGAAGTACCTCTAATCATGCACTATCTACGACATTGCAAAACCTACAATAAAGAAGCAAGGCTTCTATATTCGTTTTCCTACTCCTAGCTGGCCCTATGAATCCATATCCATGGATTACATGTCACTCCTTCCTTCTATCAAGAATGGAAATGACTGTGTTTTCGTGATCATCGACAGTTTCTCCAAGATGGCCATTCTAATGACCTGCAAGAAGAGTGTCAAAGCAGAAGCCACTATTAATCTCTTCTTTGAATGAGTGTGGGTACACTTTGGGATTCCATAATCCATTATATTTGATCGAGATAGTAGGTTCCTAAGTGCATTCTAGTCAATCTTCTAGTCATTGTTAGATAACAAGCTCACTAAGTCCACGACCTTCCACTTCGAAATTGATGGCTAGACAAAGGTCGTCAAAAGGATGATCATGCATATCGTACACATGGAAAACTTGAAGCATCCATGCACATGGGATGAAAGGCTATCCTATGTCTAACAAAACTACAATAGAGATATCCAAAACTCAATTGGCCACAGGCCCTTTTAGGTGGGTCTGGGATTCCAACCACCATGTCCCATTGATGTTGCCATACCACATGTAGCTACTTATGCAGATTTGGCTCATGTGTAGTCTAAAGTTGATAGATGCAACTGATTCATTAAGAGTATTCAACACATATGCCATTAGGTCCATGATATTATATAGATCAAAATTTAAGTACAACCAATGCCAGCATTAGGTGCCACACAAGTTTCAAGTGGACAAGAAATTTTGGTTACATTTGCAGAAGGAGTGTCTCATTGGTGCCTACCACAAGTTTTACTTTGATATGGGACTTACACAATATCTAAGGTTGTAGGGGACAATAATTTTGAACTTAGAATTCAACCATTCCTTGGCCTGCACCTAGTATTCAATGTGGACCAGCTGCAACCATACTTCCCCCATTACTCGACACATCAGACATTGTTGAGTACTTGGCACCAATAGATCTCAAACCGAGCTTCATTGAACATGCCACAACTGATAAGATCATCGATACATAGAACAAGAACACTCGCCAACAAAAGATCCAACTGTATTGGGTTGTCAAAGTTGTCAAACTCCTGCACCAAGGCAAGTGGATCACCAGGGATCAAGTTCAATAGAAGTTTCTCCATCTCATGGAGACACTCAACGCAATGGGGGACCATTTCTTGTTAAGGGTGGAGGACTAATCTAGGTGGACTTTGGTAGCTACACACCTATTTCACTTTGAACCCCACCATTGTTTCTTTCATTTTTTTAGTTTCCACAATTGTACACAGTTTACTATTTTTGGTATTTTTTTGGGTCTTGAACTTCTGGAGCTATTTTGGGGCCTAAGCGACATTTCTTTAGGAAAACAGGCAATCATGAGAATTAGAGTCATGTTTACAGTTTAATGTTATATTCCTAGAATACATATTTCTAATGAGGTATCGTGTGCGTCAAATAGAGATCGTATTCCAAAATTATGACCCCAGGAAATTGTTGTACCAATTTACCCCAACGGGGCCATAGTTTTGGTGCTTCGTCTCTTAGGGTTAGGTTTTTGGTTGTTTAGGGTTTTTTATTGTTTCTTAATAATAAATAAGACTTCAAGCCTCATTCTAACATGATTCAGAGGTGTGTAGCTAACACATCTCTTCTCATAGATAAGCTACCATCACCCGAGGTAGTTTATTTCCATTTTGTATGTAACTTGATATTAATGAAATGAAGTTTTATTTGTCTTTTATCTCTGTGTTTATGTTTATATATGTATTATGTTGCATTCTTGCATAATTTCAGATCAATAGATCATTGTTCCCATCTGATATAATAGAAACAGAGGAGGGGCTTTTCCTAGTTGGGTTCCCCAGTAAAAACTATGTTCGTTGTGATTGAGTGATTGCATGTGTTTCAATTGTCAGTTTTACTTCTACAATCTTTAGTAGATTTTTCCTTGTCTATTGTGTTTAGTCTGAATCCATCAGCGACTACAAATTTCAAGTTATTTCTACAATTTTCTTGCTATATTTCTAGCATTGATTTCCCTTTTTATTGTAGGTAGTTTTTGTGCGCTTCATTGCATCATTAATTTATTTTTCATTTATAATTATCTTCTACTTGCATTGCATTTACTTGTTGGTTACATTGCGTTCCACTTTCTCTTGCATTTTTCATTGTATTTCACTATAATTCATCCTTCCATTTAAGCCTTGTTCTCTTCCTGTTCTTTTTAAGTCTATAGATAAATGGTGTCATGAAGAGATTCCTTATCTACCTTGCTTTCTTTAATGCTAAAATTTCAACCAATGCTTGTGTGTGTTTTTTATGGTCCTTCTAAGAGGCAACCTCTTGTAGACCCTAGTATGGAAATCTCGTCCATGATATCCTTTACATGAGTTTGGTCTATCAGTAAGGAAAATATGAGTTTTTATTTGTGGGGAACTCTAACAAGTTCATATGACCCATACCTATAACCTAAAATCTAGTTTTGGCTTGGTCCTAGACAATTTTGACTTATGTGTTTTTACTATCCACCTATCAATTTATGATGTGATTTGAAGGTATAGCATGATGGAAAGCCTAAGTCATAAAATCTTTTATCTTCTGCAAAAAGAGAAACAACCTCTCATTCCCATCAAATATGTTGAGATCCCTCATCTCCCATGGTGCAATGAATTCCTTAACAAATCATGCCAAGGGCATGCAAAATAAAAAAAATAAATAAAATGGTAAATGAATGAGAAAGGCTTATTGCACAAAATGTTGTTGCAAGCAACTTGGTCAGGGTTATGGATGCCTGCTAGCAGCAAAGGAATGCTTGTGATTTCTTGAGTGACTCTATTAGGGCTATGGAAACTTGCTAGAAGGAAACCAACAATAGAAACTTACTTTAAAGTTCTGAATATAATCAACTCTCTATCATGTTTTCAATGTCAACATCGAATACTTATGGTGATAATTATTGGTTGGGTGCCTAAGGACTAACAAGACATAGTTGCGATATATATGGATGGCACATCCCTAAATGGACATGAAGCTAAAAGTGGAACCCATGGTTTTAGTTCAACATTTTCATGCATTGTTAATAAGACTTAATCAATTAAAGAGATGAAGGAAATGATGTTGCATTATACAAGTGTTTTTCCAATTATCATAGCTGCTACAATACTTCACAAAATGTTTACCCTATACACCTATATTCTAGGTATCCCTTTGCGTTTCACAGTTTTGATGGATGTTTCCTTTGTATAATTTATAAATATCTTCCATAACGACCTAATTTCTATCGAATGTTCTTCACGAATGAATCAGCTCCATGGGTTTTTGTCTGCCTGATCATGTGCATTATCTTCCAATGTTTCATCTTGTACAAAACTTATGTTCATGGTCATCAGAGTCATTGGCACAACCCCCCATTCTAAATAATCAAGAAATAATTGTCATGATTGTGCAAACACCTTCAATTTATTTATGTCCATACAAGTCTAGGGTTTGAGTGATGTTGCAATTGGTTTCAATGCAAGCATATTAATTTAGGAAAGAGATAAAACATATAATATGCATTCACCCCAACACATACTTGTCTTTTTATTTCTAGGGTTTGGGAGAGATAGAAATTGAACCATATTAATTCACATAATGGCATATTTCACAGCACCGATCATTGAAATATGAAGAAAAATAATCCAACAACATAAATATTCTATTGGTGACTGGAAATATTATAATATGCATGAGATGATTGTAGTCACAAGGAAATTATTCTTAGGAAGTCTTGTGTATAGTGAAACCTTGTCCATTCTACCCTATCCCAAACCTGTAGTATGGCCATCAATCCCCCTTAAATTAGAAGAAGTGGTGTATATAAAAGAGAAATTTGTTAAGAATAAGCCTAGGCGTTTGGAAATGTGAGGAAGTTTTAACCATTAAGACCTACAATGCTACATCATGAGGCAAATTGAAGAAGAGCCTCATTGTCTACTAGGAATGTGTTAGAAAGTTTTGAAAGTCATCATATATTTAAAAAGAGACAATCTACAAATGGTGCTTTCTTGATGTCACCTCCCCATGTAATAGCTAGAAGCTCAATAACTCAAACTAATTCAGTATCTGCAATCCCAAACAACTCAAGTCCATCAAATGATTTATTAGATCTACCACTAAATATTTCAAAATGCAAGTTGTAGTAGATTATGATTTACATAATACAATTAGTGATGACACTTTTCCAAAATATTTGTAATCTATTGTGGAATTTGAGAAATTGTATTTGTAGTTGAAAAAAGGTGTTGTTGAGAATTATCATTCATTTCTTGGTGGAAAAGGCATGTAGTTGTGGTTGATGGTGAAGTGACAATTGTGTTTTACAGGGGAGGGAGTTTTGAATCAGATGCAAAACTATATGAAAAGGTTTGTGCTCTATATGAAAGTGAAGAGTGGGAGTCATTACTAGCATAGGTGCTTCATTATATTGCTGAATTCCCAAAATAAATTAAATACCAAGATGGATATCTTACATATTGTGTGAGATTTATATCATTTGAAATGGATTAATGCTAAATATAGAATGACAAGCCTTTCAATCATAGGTGGTTAGAATTTCTCATAGTGAAATGGAAAATCCTATACTAATTGATGTGTCATCCTCAATCACCTTCTCTAGAAAGTTAGGACTACCAGGATTTATGTGAGGGTGATATAGGAAATCTACTATTAAAATTATAGAGATTTTTTGCTAATGAAATTTTCAAAAAATCATTAAGCCTCACACTAAGAGAAACATCCATCATGGATGAAGGTTTCAAGGTTGTAAGATGTTAAATTGGTCCATTGATAAAGCTAGGAGAAGATGATATAATAATTTCCTTACCTCCTCAGTGGGTAGGATCGTATGTGTTAAGAGTTCTAACTACTCAAGTATGTCTGTTGAGATTAACGTCACATTCTTTCTCAATGGTTTTCCTCTAGACATTAATGATTTTATGAGTTTTGAGAGAATGATGGAGCCTATTTTAAAGGTCTCCAAGCCAAGGGCATTGGTTGATATCAATACAGATGTTCATCTAGATTCTTGATGGGGAATTCCAATGGTTGTGACTAGTTATTAGGCTCATTGACTACTCTCTTAAAGGTGCTCTTTTTACACATCCATACATTGGGTCATAGTTAACAAATTGGGACATCTTGTAATATTGAGTTTGGGACCTGTGCTAAAGAATATCACATTTTGTCTAAAAAGAGTTTCTCATAAACTTCAAACTTTGTTTGTTCACATGTTATATGTTTCTTAGGAAAAGAAATATGATTGATATGGAGGAAACCATTTCTCAAAATATTGAAGAATTATAAATAAGATATCAAAAATTGGCTTTTCCAGATTGGGAAAGTAAAATCACTACAATCTTATAGTTTCTAGTCCGGGGAACTGATGATATATTAGATAAAATTATTTCCATAGGTAGGAAGTTTTCTCTTTCACCATCAACCGCAAGTGTTACATATTTTGTGGAACATGATGGGAGTCTTTCCTCACAAGAAAATAAAGAAGTTTCCCAAAATCATATCATTGTGGATGGAATGCAAACACTTTCTTTGAAGTTGGAATATGGAGAATGTCATAGTTGAATGTTCGAAATAATTGTTGCAATGCATTTTACAAGTCCTCTCTATGTAAATACACATATGGTGACAAAGACCAATGATGTCATTTTTATTATCCATTTTCTCCATCCTTGAGAAAGGATCTACTTTTTATAGTGTGCTTATCTAGTGCACTTGAGGAAGTTAAATACCTTGCCTCAAGTAATGAAAACCATTGATGTGATTTATCCAAAATGCATAGTATTTTGAACATTTGATATGGAATATTTGGTGATCAACTTATTGGAGCACATAATCCCATGAATGTCATATCCTTTTTTCCTTGAGCCCTTGCTAGTAGTAGGTGCACTACCATTATCATCAGTGTTAGATCCCTATAATACTAGTGTAGCCCCCTTATTTTTATTGTTAGTGTATCCCCCTTATTGTTATTGAGGTGCCCATGTAGCCACCATATTGTTATTGTTGTGCCCCATAGAACCCCACTATTTTTTTTCGGGCCCTTTCATTATTATTGTTAAGTAGGATCTGATTATATTGTGATCCCTTAGACTCCTATATATACAAAGGAGGTGTTGTCATTTGTATCATCCATTAATTTTTTATTTATGTAATGTAAAGGAGGTTTACCCCTTGAAGAGGATAATTTTTAAGTCATTTATCTATGTATTTGTGAGTTGGTTGCATAACATTTGGTATAAGAGCTTGGATTCTATGGTTTCACTGCTTCAAACATGTTATTGTGGAATTTTTACTATAACAATTCTTATATGATGCTTCAAAATATAAAATGGCAACCACGTAGTGCAAAAATATTGTTGAACTTTGTTCCAGAATTTGAAATCTTGGTTCACTATATTTTCTGAGGTATGGTCCAAAGAAGTTAGGGTTTTGTTCACGCTCCAGAATTCAGTCTCAAACAAGTGATCTAGTGAAAATTGTCATAAATTTTGTTTGAGGCATTGGATTTGAATTCTATATAAAGTGGTTGAAATTGCACATAACGTAGTTTATTCTATAGCAATTTAAGGGTTTAATGTTGAAACAGGGAGATGCGCCATCACATACAACTTCACTCCACAAAACCAATCCATAATCAAGTCATCGTGGGAGATCTGACATAACTATCTATTGAATAATCTAATATTGGTCTAACTTGTGGCATTGGAAATAAGATTCATATGGATACCATAGGACCAAATTTTAGACCTTGGAAAAGTGATATTACAGAGATAGAACAATTTCAATATCAAGCTACAAAAAAGCAAGAAAAAAGTGTGTATGTTTTAAATTTTGTCAAAATATTTGTTTGAAAAATACGTTTAAAGTGATTCAAAGGTAATATTGAAGCATAGATTTAAGTATTTGGTTCTTTAACTCCTCCAAAACAAAATAATTCTACACCCATTAAGCCCTTGAAAAGGTCTTCTATGGCACATGAAGAGGAAGAATTGCAGCATGATATATCAAAATTACGGGACCAAGTGCAACAAATTTCTCTCTCATAAAGTGGAACCAAAGATGACATGGATGGTTTAAAAGAAGATTTGGATGATTTGAAAGCATAAATGGAAGGTTTGATAAAGTTTTTGTAAGAAAGGCTTCCCGATGGTGACAATATAATCCATGAAAATCATGATGAGGACAAAAGTAATATTAATGATGATTTTAGAGACTCCAATGTCAGGTTTAAGAACCAACACATTCCAAAGATAGATAAGAGGAAGTTTGATAACAACGATCTGGTAACATGGATACTACATATGAAGCAATATTTTGATCTAAAGGATGTGAAACCCTCACAAAAGGTATGTATTACATATTTATATTTAGAACCCAATCAGTTTGTATGGTATAGATGGATTTTTTCTCGTAAACCAATTATCACCTGGTCAATTTTTACGGAGGAAATGATAGCACATTATGAATATACAAAGAGAAACACCTTCTTTATCCAATTAATAAATCTCAAACAAGAGGTTTGAATGGAAGAGCTCATTGAAGACTTGCAAAAATTGAATATTAGGATAACCGATATTCTAGAGGAGAATATGATTGATATCTTCATAGTGACTTTAAAAGATAACTTCCAACATGAGCCATTTTGTCACATATGGTCAAACAAAATTTAGTTGGATCAATCAACATCCTTTGAACTCCTTCTCATCATCCTTCTACAAATCCCTAAGCATGACTCATTCTAATCCCTGAGTTTCTACTTAAAAACACCTTGTTTCAGTCATTTCAAGGATCAATGCTCCCTGTCCTCCTACCAGATAGTGTTAACTAAGAGGTTGCTCCACTATGAACTACATTGATCACATACAAGTTGCTCCAATATGCACCTGTACCGGTTCTAGAAATTCAAGAAAAAGAGAGAGAATCCCAAAGCATATTCTTCCATAAGCTTCTAGGATCTGTTGTAACCACTTACCTCAGATAAAAGTATCAAACCCTATCCTATCCTATCTTGAACTTTTCATCCCTTATCCTTTGATCTCATCATCCCATCAAGTGTGGATCTCAAGCCCTAATTGATAAAAGGATAATAATTCATGAATTACCTCTTTCACCTATATATTTATTACCATCCATATGCAACGGGTTGGATTTTGGATAGTGATTCTACCCTTATGCTACTGATGTGAGAGATATATTTCCATGCATTAGGGTGATTAGGGGTGCACTATGTGACAAGGAAAGGACAAGTCAAGTTGGAGGAGCTCTTTTACAATATCAACACCTATTTTTTGTTGTAACTCACT
>APFE030826452.1:30518-61037 GCA_000404065.3 Pinus taeda | reverse complement strand
TCAGCAAGGCTGGACTGCTACAACAAGCGTTGGACCTAAGGTAAGATCGGAAAACACTTGATCTCTCATAGAATAACGGGTGTTTAGAGAAGGATTGCTCTTGTTTGGTTTGTTTGTCACTAGAGAGTCTTAGACTCCTAGGGAGGTTAGGTTTGTCTGCAAAAATAACTCTTTCCGCATGACAACAATATTGGTAAGAATAAATACATCCAAGTGGTTCCAAGTAGAAATACCACCATGAGAATTTCAAGGAGGAGAAGAAGTAGTGGAACAGTAAGGACAATAATACAATATCCGCTACACTTTGGTACAAGGATCCAAGCAACTAAGGTAACCATTGCGATATTGATGGTCACATTTATGATAAGTGTTGGAATATACATATAGAGATACATACAAATAATAAAATGATAATGCCAAGAAGAAAAACATGCTAGTTTTGGATTCAAAAATTAATGTAGAGAATAGCTCAAATGTGGATGAAAATATTGACATATGCATTATAATGGAAAAGGAGGTTAGTATGAGTAACCTCCATCCTAGCGAAGTGAAGGGAATTACTAAAATATACAATATCAAGATCCAAATCAAGAAGACAAAAGTGGATGCTCTATTTAGCTTTTTCTCACAAGGCAAGTTCACAGTATAATTCATAGTTAGAAAGATTGGATTGGAATTTCATTAACATCCTTAGCCATATCCATTAAATTAGGTAAATAAGGATGTAGAGATTATGGTCACTAATAAAGGTAAGGTAAAATTTATATAAGAGAAAACTATGTTGATGAAGTGGAGGAAGACATAATACCACTTGATATGCATAAGAATAATTTTGAGGTCTAAAATGACGCTCCTTAGGAAAATAATAAAACAAGAGTTATGATTTTTTAAAGAAAAATAAAGGAAACTACATTTTTTAATATATTTTTTGCTTAAATCCTTATAGGTTTACTCAAATGTCAAGTGTAGGCACCAAATGGATAAAGAATTGAATTCAAAATCTAGCAAGTATCCATTGTGCATTCTTTTGAGTAGACCCACATAAAAAAAAATGAAAATAATCTATTTTTCATGTATTTCCATTTTTCTCAATTTGATTCTACTTAGAAGTATAAAAAGTGGGAACTCATTGGATGTAGAATTTAATTTGACATCCAATTGGTTCCTACACATGACATTTAAGTAAACCTATAAGGAGACAAGCAAAAATATAATAAAAAGAGTAGCTTTCTACTTTTCTCTCCAAAATATTCACCCCTTGGGATGACATCATCATCTTGAGTCCTATTGGTTGTTTTAAAGTTACATTTTTTAGTACATTTTTTGTTTTGAGACCCATTTTTTACCTCAAAATTCCCCTAATGACTAATATAGTGTCTAGAAGCCTCTACATGTCCATGAGGAATTCAATATTCATAAGGAGAGAAGACTAGTAACAACTATTTAAGGGTAGGAAGTCCTTCATCCTCAATGCATATAAAGGTAAATTCAAAATATGTTTGATAAGTTCTAACCATGACAATGTATTGATCAATTCTAGTAGCAAGTTTGTATTTTTTTTTCTTAAGAGAGAATCAACCAAGAGATGAATAGGTAAAAGTAAAGGTGTCTCTAGAGGGATGTACTAAAGAACAAAAACATCAATTGGAGGAGACTTTGTATGCATACAATGAATTTTTCTATGAGCATAAGGAATTACCACCTGTCATAGCCCGATGTTAATAACACAAGTCTAAGCTTATCGACTCATCGAGATGTGTTGCACTAACACATTTTCTCCTTAAGTGTATGGCCAACTTAAGGTTAATTTACCCAAACTATGGCTTTGGCCTATGTACCTTTTTTGGGAGAGCACTATCTTGAATATGTGTAATTAGTCTCACGAAATCCTAGTACAATAGCCCTTCATTAACTTTCCAATACTGAGTCTACTTTCCAATATTTACTTCATTAACAGTTTAGTTACTCTACTGTAACAATGAAAACATTCACATAAACCAATAATGTATTCAATAATAATAATGCTTTGGTAACATAGACTTTGGAATATCAACATAAGTCAATGTACACATTAGTTATAACATGGGAAGGGGTACTCCCAAATGAAATCCCCTTCACTTCTATTGAACTTCAATTTCTATACAACTTCAAATATACAACCAAGGTTGAACCCCAAAGATTCATTGCCACAACACTTAAGAAACCTCAAAATATCTTCAACAACATGTAGCCTAAATCTTACATGACTTCAGCCAAACAATCAAAGCCAAAATTGTGCAATAAACCAACCTATGTGCAACTATCAGTAGTTCACACCTCAACCTTATTCAGAACCCCTAGAAAACTGATCCAACAGAAAACCTAGAAACTTGTGTTTGACTTCGCTCAACCGAGCCTCATCTACCCTTTGCTTCTCTTTTTAATACTTTAATTTCCTATGGTTATGCATCCCCATTTCTCTCTTTGACTTATCTCTTTGTCAAAATTCGATGCTCCATTCATTCATTACTTGCCCAAATATATACACATCTATTGTTTTGGTTAGGTAGTCATGCCACTTGGGCCGACCCATTTCTCCTTGCATCCAACCTTCAAACTAACTCAATTGGCTTCAATGTGGATGGAACACCCAGAACATGATCCCTTCATGTATCATCTCACCCCTTCATCATTGCAAATTGTTATCCTTTCTTCACAACATCACCTAAATTCATCCGTCATGAACACCGATCTTATTGTCATGTCATACATGGAAACTTCGAGTGCACTCATATTCATTTTGTTGGGTGCATTAATGTCATTCATGTTATGTCTTTACCAATACCCTGATCTATTGAGTGTGTCATTGTTCCTCTATGTCTCATTCAGTGGGCATGCTCACCTTCATGCAGATGTCTCATTAGATCCGCTCAACTCTCGTTCCACTAACCCTTCGAGTTTTCACCACTTGGGAATACGTTTTTGCATGCTCAAGACCAAGCGCCTTACATCCTCCCCCACTCTATAATGGTTGTTATTCTTAGCAACATCCTACTTTTAAAACTTCTTTACTAAGTCCAAACTTCACCAATATTGTCATGGAGGAACCATCCATCAGCTATCATCTAAGAAAGTTGTTCTTGCCTATGCAACCTTCATAACTGAACCTTCATTAAGGCTTTTCAAACTGCATGACTCCTCTTTTCTATTAAAATAAATTATCCATGTAGAAAATTTCTCTTACTCATGATCATCAACAATCGAAAATGATGCATCTCACCCCCTCCATATTCTCTAGCTAATGCATGAAATCGTAACTATTGTCATTCCAACCAGCAACTCTCCACATCCTCTGAAAGCTCACTTCCATAGTCCAACTTAAACCCAACATGTTTATGCACACTGAGTTCCCTTATTACTTGTATTATTTTGGTATCTAATCCACTTGTCATGGCCAAACCATGAGAATTCACCTCCTCACATTGTTATTGGTTGTCTCTCCAACATTGTTGTTACATCCATCAATCATCATAAAGAAATCCTCCATAATTTTTCTTGTTTTTCACATCTTCATATGAATATTGAACATATACTTATCTTCATGCAAACATCTTCCAACTGAAGTTCACTCTTCATCTCCATATAGTACAAGTCCATGAAGAAAACTCCATCTCTTTTGGGATATGATTCTTACTTTTCTATGAAGGAGGAAATTCTCCACTCGCCTCATGATCTCATTTATGTGCTTCCTCCTACTCCATAGACCAATATCCTCCATAGATTCTCAAGCCCTCTTCCTTCAAGCACGCTGTCCATGGAATGACTTCTTATCCCATGTCTTCTTGCAAAGACTAAATCTCCTCAAACTCAATCCACTCATTAATTATTTCCACCAAGGCACCTTCATCACTATAACCATTTTCCAACTCCAAAGTTCCTTGTGTCCATCTATGTCTACTAAGTCACTCCTCACATACATATATCATACTATGCCCAAAGGTACATGCCCCATATCATGTCAAGGTCTCAACCCAAAATACTTAATAAACCAAAATGCTCCAAGACCACCATTAACATGAAGTATTCATGCATTGCAATTATCTTCTATGTTTCTTCAAGTCATCATTGTCTCAAGTTCCTTAGAACCATAAAAATTGTATCTCCTTCAAGCCACATCACCACATCATTCTATTAAATGAACTTGGTCTCATCACATGAACACCTTCAACTGGTGCCCTCACACAATGACCTCGCATGTTCGTCTTACATAATTCCTTCACACATTGTATATGTTAGTTCATCTAGGAACCCTCAACTTTGCCAATGTGCACTTGACTTCGGTCCTTTATTTTGCCTCAACCATTTCACCCTGGTATGCACGACTTTGGTCATCACACCCTCAACTCTTCATCTTGCTTGTCTCACATCCTCATCAAAACCTCTATCCCATCAACATTCCATCAAGAGCTCTTCTTGACTTAAGAAAAATCTCGATGAAGAACTCTAACTAGCATCATCATGCTCAATTCTCCACTAGCCCATTCATTCATCGAAGTCTCCTCTCAACTAAAGGTCCACCAATAACTTCATCCTTGCTCAAAAAAAGCCTCAATGAAGAAGTCTTCCCAAATCCATATCAAGTCATACTTCTTCTTCAAATATTCCTTTCTTCTTCAAGTGGTATCACTCATACAACCTTCACCCACGAGCCATGTTGAACACTTATCCAAGTCCTCCATAAGGCCAAACTTGACTCACCCATCGCATGAGCGCCTCATCCACCACCCTTATCTTAGGCATTTGCACCATCTATCATGAGTTTAGACTCTTTATAAACAAGCTTCTCATCAATAAAAGTCATCCATTGCAAGGGTCAACAAGATACCATTTCAACCTTCCCAAGGAAACTCATTGCATGCCTCTCCTCATCCATATTTGCATAAGTCCCTTTTGCAAAAGAACCCACTTCTTCCTTCATAAAAAATTCATCATATGACTTTCTTCATTTGCATGAGGTGCCTCCATGGGAGAATCTCAATCTTCCTTCCCTAGTTGTGAATATCTTGAATCTAGTTCAACCTTGGAGGACTTCGCTCTACCATGTTCTTCCTTTTTCGACTATAACTTGTTCTGCAACACTCATCCTACACTTGGTCGTATGACAAACTTCCTCTTCATAATGAACAACTTCAACCTACTTAACCAAACAATACTCTTTAAAAACACAAGTGCCAACCTATTCTTCAACACAACTGGGGTTATCTTTTGCATGGTCAAGATATTCCTCTTTGGCCTACTCTCAAGAATCATTAACTTCCATCCACATTTCAACCATCTCTTTTTCTATGTGATTCAATCTTTCCATGGCCTACATAAGTTCATCACAATTCTATCGTGACTTATCTTGCATATAAATTACATGAATCGTATCCATCAAATTAATAATTTCTTGTTTCATGCATTCCAACTTGTCATAGACCACAACTTGTTGAGAAGTACACATACCTGCCTCGAAAAAATCTACAAAACATGTCTTCAGGGTAGTGGATGTCATGCCACTACCTTCCTTCAACCAAAAAAAATCCTTCAAGCTCCACTGGTAGAGCTGAGCTTTGATACCAATTTTCACACCTCCACAGTAATCATACAAGTCTATGCTTTTGGACTCATCGAGACATGTGGCACCAACACATTTTCTCCTTAAGGGTAAGACCAACTTGAGGTTACTTTTCCCGAACAATGCCTCTAGCCTATCTACTTTTTTCATGATATCGCTATCTTGATTTTGTGGAACAAGTCTCAAGCAACCCTAGTACAATAGGCTTTCATTAACTTTCATTTCACTTCGTCTTTTTTTCCAATGTTTACTTCATTAACAATTCAGTTACTCTATCATTACAATGAATACTTTCACATAAATCAATAATGCAACTTCAACAATAACAATACTTTGGTAACATACACTTCATAATATGAACATAAGTCAATATACAAATTAGTTATAACATGAAAGGGGAAAATCCCAAATGAAATCCTCTTCACTTATATTAAACTTCAATTTTGATACAAATTAAAATATACAATAGCCAAGGTTGGGCTGAAATCCAAAGGTTCACTACCACAACACTTACAAAACCTCAATAAAGCTTCAACAATGTGTAGCCTAAATCTTACATGAATTCAATGAAATGGATCCAATCCAAAGCTATGCAATAAACTAGTCAGTGTGCAACTATCACCATTTTGCACCTTATGCTTAGTTAGAACCAACAAAAAACCTAGAAACTTTCATTTTACTTCGACACATTTAAGCCTCATATTTGTAATTCCTTTGTTCACTTAGAGTTTTCCATCCTTTTTGCTAACTTAAATTTTGTTTCTTGGTCAAACTTTGGTGCTTCATTCATTCAATTTCACTCTTTTGGACATAGGGATATCTGTACGGCATGATGTTTGGAGGAACACTTCCTGGAATTAGATGAATAGCATGATCATGATCACGCACAGGTGGGAGACCTTTGGGAGTCTCAAATACCTTGGAATGATTGTCTAGGACTTTTTGTAGATCTAGAGAAATAGATGATTTCGATGTGGAAACATCTAGCAAACATAATTGTGCAATTACACCTCTTTGTTCCTTTTTTAGAAGCTTTGTCATACCATTAGAGATGATTACCTTTCCTGGTTTCCCTACAATACCCCTTAATTCAACTTCCTTTCCTTCCGTAGAAAATTTGATGAGAAGTTCTTGAAAATTAAAAGCTATTGTACCCAAGGATTGTAGCCATTGGACTCCTAGTACAACATCAGCACCTTCCAATGGAATGGAAAGCATTGAGCTAGTCAATACATATTCTCCCATGGATAGCTTGATATTATGGCATTTTCTAGAGAAATTTATTGTTCCTCCATTTGAAATCATCACTTGACACTCTGGTGCTGGATATAGGAAGCAATTCAATTCTTTTGCTACCTTACAATTAATAAAATTGTGGGTGCTTCTGGAATCAATCAACACTATTACCTTTTTCTTCTTGATTTGTCCTTCTATCTTGATGGTTTGAGGAGTGGTAATTCCCACCAATGCATTACAAGATATGGTCAGATTCTTTTGTTCTTCATCTAGGCTTTGTTCCTGGAGTATATCCTCTTCTTTTGACATTTCTTGCTCCTTTTCTTCTTCCTCTTCACAATCTATGTAGAACAATTTCTTCTCAGCATACTTATGACCTTTAGTGTATTTGCTATCACAACTGTGACAAAGCCCTTTTGCTCTTTTTTCTTCCAATTGTTTTGGTGTCAACATTATAGGTTGTGGAAGACTAGTAGCAACACCACTTCCCTCTTTATAGATGTGAGTGGTATGCTTCCTGGTTGCCATAATTTTGCTTCCATTTTTCTTGCTAACCTGAATGCCTTCTCTAATGAATCAGGTTCCCAAAGGCGAACATCATGTTGGATATTATCCTTTAAAGACCCTATGAACACATCAATCCTATGCTCCTCTGGAATATCTTTTACCCTTATGTTCAATTTTTGGAACTCCTCAATGTGCTCCATTATTGAACCCTTGTGTTTGAGACTTATCAATTGACTAAAAAAAGTGTTTCTTTTTGTATCCTCATAATGTGCTATCACTTCTTCCATCAAAAAATGCCCAAGTGATAAATTGTTTACGAGAGAAAAGCCATTGATACCATACAAACTGATTTGGTTCCAAATATAAAGTTGCAATACGTACCTTTTGTGTGTTTTGCACATTATTGAGATCGAAAATTGCTCCATCTGTAATATCCATGTTGCGGGATCCTTGCCATCAAACTTCCTCATATCGATTTTTGGAATATGGTGGGTCTTCGATCCAGCATTAGAGTCTATGGAATCATGATTAACATTTCTTTTGTTCTCATCATGAGTTTCCTTTAGTACCCTTTCACCATTAGTGACCATTCCTTGTAGCAACTTATTCATATTTTTTGTCAATTATTCCATCTTATCATCCATACCATCAATTTTAGCATCCATGCCATTCATCTTAGCGTCCATGACATTCATCTTAGCTTCCATGCCATCCATCTTAACTTCTATGCCCTTCTTTAAATAATCCATCTTAGCTTCTACACCTTTCTTTAAACCATCCATCTTAGCTTCTACATCTTTCCTTAAACCATCCATCTTAGACGTTGTTGCTTTTTGTGCAAGTGACACTTGTTGCACTTGTTCTTGTAATTTTGATATATCATGTAGCATTTCTTCCTCTTCTTCATGAGTCATACTAGAGCTTTCAGGTTCCTTACCAGGTGTTTGTATTTTCTTTCTTCGAGGCATTAGTTACTGATAATAATTCTCTACTATTCCCTTTGAATTCCTTCAAAATAAATTTCAAACCAATCTTAAGCAAAAATTTAAAAGAATCTACACACCTTTTTTTACTTTGTAGGAGCTCGATATTGCCTCTGATGTATCTCTATACATTGAAATCATCCAGTTCCAAAATTGTGACCTGCAGTAGCACTATGTGTCCTCTTTCCAATGCCATGAGTCTGATCCAAATTGGATTCTCCAAGGAAGAGTTATGCAAAATCTCCCACAGTGACCGGATTATGGACTAGTTCAGTAGGGCAAAATTTTACGATGTGACACGAGTCCCTGTTTCGTCCTTTAACTATGAAAAATATATATACAAGAAACTACATTCTGTCCTCTTTCTACCCCTTCTTACAAAATTTCAATCCAATGCTCAGGGAAAAAGTTATGATGATTTTCCCCAGGTCACCTGTTTGGAATGTAATTCAGGAGTCTGCAAAAAGACCAACTTCCTTAGATCATATATCCGCAAATATAGCGCAAAATGCTCTGAAATTCAAACCTGAGATTCAGCGTGATGACTTCTCAAATGGGTTTTTTGTTTAGCTACTGAAACGTTGCATAACAAAGGTTATTGCGAAAATGCCATGATGACCTGTTTGGAGCAACGAAACCATAGAATCCAAAGCTCTGATACCAAATGTTATGAACCAGCTCAAGAAAAGATAGAAAAGATAGATCAACGCATTAGAGTTCAGCCTCTCGAGGGGGAAACCTCATTTACGTTACATAAATGAAAAATTCTTGTATGATACAAATGACAAAACCTCCTTTCTATATATAGGAGTCTAAGGAGTCATAATATAACCCAGCCGACCTAACAATAATAATATAAAGCCACAAAAATAACAATAGAGGGATTCTATGGGGCACAGTAAGAACAATATGGGGGCAATAGGGGCACAACGATATTAATAAGGGGTACAACTACAATAGTAATGGGGTAATCACTAGTATTGTAGGGACCCAACAATCATTGTAACTCATTATTCGTTCTGCATGCCATTTCCCAAGTTCATCCATCGTTAATGCCCATATTTCTACCATGTTGTGCACACTAATTTTAGGTATGCTTATATTCATTAATTGGGGTATGTTCATGACATGCATGTTACGTCTCTCCCAATGACTTTGTTTGTCGGGCTCATCTTCGTGTTGCTATGTTTCATTCTATTGGTATGATTGCCTTCATGCGGGTGTCTTGCCTAATCCACTGAACTCATCTTCCACTAAGCTTTTTTTTTTCGCCACTTGGGTGTGCCTTCATGCATGCTCAAGGTCAAGGGCCTAGCATAGCCTAAGAGTGAAGTGGAGCATGAGATACAATAATTCCTAATTTCCCATTGCCAAACATAGGACCATATAGATAGCGCATCCTAGAACAGAAGAAGTGAAGAAACAGTTGTGGAAAATATTAGAGAAGGGAGTAATTCAACCAATCACCTCACTTTTTGGGTCATTGATCATCATAGTGTGTAAGAAGGATGGGACATGGATAATTTTGTAAACTATATATCTTTGAATAAGATCGCCCTTTAGAATCAATACCCTCTTTCTAGGATCAGCAACTTGCTATCTTAGTTGCAATATGAAAACTAATTCACCAAGTTGGATCTCAATTTTGGATACCACCAACTATGAGTTGAAGAAGAAGATAGAAATATCTAGAAATTCCTTTTGGTTTACATAATACATCAACTAAATTTATGCATTTGATGGATAATGTATTGGTCCTCTTATAGATTCATTTTCTACATTGTACTTAGATGATATAATGTTTTGTAACTATATATAAGAAGAGAATATTTGAAATCTCAAGTAGGTTTTACATATTTTGAAAAGAAATCAATGGCTAGAAAAATATTAAGAAATGAAAGTTTTCTTAGTAGTCATTGGTGTACATAGGGGATGTGATTGATGAAGGAACTCAACACAGATCCCACAAAGATCGAGGCCATCCTCAATTCAATAGATTATACTAATGTGTTTGAAGTTAGGAACTTTTTTGGTGTAGCCTATACCTATGGAATATTTGAGCATTATTTTAGATGTGGATGCACCATTCCATGCCATAGCAACTAGTGGGAAGAGTTTTTGGTTAAAAAATAATCAATAGAAAGATTTGATAAGCTGGAAGAAAATCTTAGTAGACCACCCATTCCCACATTTCCTATTTTGATTTTTTTTTTTTTGAAATGGAGAGGGAGAAGTGGCTATGTTATGGGTGTGGTATTGATGTAGGTAGGTAAGCTAGTATGTGACCATTTTGAAATATTTCATCCTAGAGTCCTGAACTACCTTGCTTATGACAAGGAACTATATGCCTTAGTTCCAAGCTATTAATAAATGGAACCACAATCTCATGGGTAAGGAGGTCATCATCCATACTAATCACTATCCACTATAGTATTTGTAGGCCTAGAATAAGCTTCAAAAAACTATACACTACAAGCGAATGGAATTTTTACAACAAAATCATCTTATAATCAAATATAACAAAAGACACACTAATACCTTAGTAAATTTCTTTCAACGCCACACACATATAATATCATAGTTTTGGTACTTTTATGCACATGAATCCTCTCTCCCATGGTGATCGAGTTTGATATTGGTGACCACCCACCTATTCCAACTAGATCCCCCAGTCACTTTCATCTATTTCCTTATTCATTTCAACATTTACTATTTTTAGCAGTTTTTCGAGTCTTGAACTTCTGGAGCACTTTTGACCCCCTAAACAACATTTTTTTGGGGTCCACAGCATGCTTATGGCTTTGGAAAGGAGCTTACAATGAAACTTGTAGTACTTAGAGAGACCTTTTCAACAAGGTATCATACGTAGCAAACAGAGATAATGAGACAAAGTTACGACCTCTGGAATTTGGCTGGCCAACTAACCCCAACGGGGACCACAAACTTTTGGTGTTACATCTTCTAGGGTTAGGTTTTTGGTTGTTTAGGGTTTTCTCATGTTTTCCAATAATAAATAAGCCCTTGAACCTCATTGTAACACAGTTCAGAGGCATGTAGCCACAACATCTCTTCTCAGAGATAAGCTACTATTGCCTGAGCTATGTTATTTCCATTATGTTTGTAAGCATAGTTCAGTATTTTCTATTAATGAAATGATTTTTTTTTCTATTGCATATTTGTGTTTATAATTATATCTATAAGTTGTTACATTCCTGTTTAATTTTGGATCAATCGTATCAGAGTGGCTTGATCTTTCCCTATTTTTCTTTGGATCTCCCCAACGAGGTCAGGGTATAAGGAGTTAGGGCGTGATTTGGTTGAACCATTACAAGGTCAGCATCGCAAAACACGATGACCTGCCATGGTAGAAGAGAAGAAAGATGAGGGGGCAAGATATCCTTTCAAAATGTTGCTCGAGGAAGCCCTCGAGTGACAAAGGGATACAATGATGGATAACTTGGCCCAGATCCTTCGACGACTACCCACAGGCGATGCACCTTCATCAAGAAGCCACTCTTGAAGTGCCACTCCTTTTAAGGTACATGTTAACTTTGATATTCCCATATTAGAAGGCTTGAGAGATGTAGATGTCATAGATAAATGGTTAAATCTATTGGAAGTATATTTTTCAATCCATGACTTCTCCAATCAAGAAAATATTACTTTTTCACTTCTTAAAGCCACCCCACATGTCAAGGATTGGTGTGAAAGATATTGTGAACAAAAGGACGAGAGTGAACCCTCACTGATTTTAGCTGCACCCACTTGGAATTCTTTCCAAGATGCCATCAAGGAACAATATTAACCTATTGGGAGCTATGAAGACAAATACATAAAGTGGACCACGCTACGATAGTGAAGGGACCACGATGTGCCAGAGTTAACAAATACTTTCCCTACCCTTCAAACAAAGTAGGGTATCAAGGATACTGAGTGGAATTTGGTGCTCAAGTACCATGGTTGTCTACATAAGTACATCCAAGATGAGATGGAGATACTAGACATTTCCTTGCTTGGAACGACATATCAGTACAATTTCAATATTAAGCAGAAGTTTAAACAAAAGAAGCAGGACTTCAAATCTGCAAATCCAAAGCAAGGAAAAGGATCCCCGAAACCATAGAAAAAAGGACCAAGCCAAGGTGGCACTACCCAAGACAACCTACTGAAGCCGCAAGGAAAGAACAAGACCTCAAAGATGAGGAAGGACACGGGAAAATGGTATGAGTTCCATAAGATCTCCATTCATAATACAAGTGAGTGTGGGGCCAAGCAGTCATTGGTGGACGAGCTCAAGGATTTCGAATCAGACATAGGTTCTGACTCTGAATCAGAACCTGATAACGGAACTAACAAAGGGAAGAAGATCATTGATGTAGATCCCATTACCAGCATGGCCACCACCAAGATCCAAAATATTAAGCATGAATATCTAGAGAAGGGGGAATGTCGCTTCCACTCATAGATGTGGGTGAAGGGTTCTCCGCTACAGTTCATTGCCGATAGCGGGAGCCAAAAGAACCTCATTTTAGCATAGGTCATGAAGAAGCTGGGCCTAAATACTATATCGTATCCACAACCATACACCATCACGTGACTTTACCAAGGACGAGATCTTCGTGCCAGCCAACAATGCCACCTTCCCTACAACATCAAGCCCTTCACAGATGAGGTACTATGTGACATTGCTCCTCTTGAAGTTTGTGATGTATTCTTAGGAAAACCATACTAGTGGAAGTGACATGCCATATATGAGTCTAGACCTCAATCTATGATTAGTAATTTGGATAATAACTTGTACATGATAACGAAGGTAGCCACACCTACCACCATCTCTTTGATCATTGCAAAGAAATGCAGTGAAATTATTTCCCAAACCAGGAAATTTGTTTTCCTTATCATTCACCCCTAGGGCAAGAAGAAGGTTATGGTAATGACTTCTACAAAGGGATCCTCTACATAGTAGTAGCAGAAGGGCAAGGTCTTGGAGGAGTACAGGGATATTTTTTCATCACCCATAGGGGTCCCTCTGCACTATCAAGTCAGACACTCCATCAATCCGAACCTAGGCATGTCGCTGCCCAATGGACTGATCTATTGACGCTTTGTTCAAGAGAATGATGAGATCAAGAGGGGGATTTAGGAACTATTACATAAAGGCCACATCATGTCAAACTCATTACTTTGTGAGAACTCGATTATATTGGTACAAAAGAAGGATGGGACTTGGAGGCTCTATATTGCATATTGAATGTTGAATAAGATCACTATCCAGAATAGATACCCAATCCCGCAGATTGATGACCTTCTAGAACAACTCAAGGGGGCCAAATATTTAAGCAAGATTGACTTGAAGTCAGGGTATCACCAGGTGCCTATCAAACCCTCTGATGTGTTGAAGACTACCTTCAAATCCAAGGAGGGCCTTTTCGAATGGCTGGTCATCCTATTTAAATTGATGAACACCCCTGCAACCTTCATGAGGCTGATGGATGAGATCTTATGAACCTTCACCAATGCATTTGTGGTGGTGTATTTAGATGACAACTTGATCTTCAACCAGAATTGGGAAGCACACCTCCACCATATTCAGTAGGTCCTTCAAACCTTGCGCCAACACAAATTGTGTTCTAACTTGGAGAAATGCACCTTTGGCTTGACCCAGGTTCAAAATCTGGGGTACATCATTGATGAGCAGAGTGTACATGTGGACCCATCCAAGATACAAGTCACTCGTGATTGGCCAGCCCCAACCACTCTAATAGAGCTTTGAAACTTTTTGGGTCTTTCCAATTTCTACCTTAGGTTTAGGTTGGGGTTCTCTCATATCATTTGGCCTTTAATTCAAGTCACCAAGGGTTGAGCGAAAGATAGTTTTTTTAAGTCAGAAGCCCAACAACAAGTGTTCCCCGAGTTGAAGAATCACCTCTGTTCTACACTAGTTCTCACATTTTTTTCTACGTTAAGACTAACCTAAGTACCCACGGGGGATTTGAACTAGTGACCTATCGCAAGGAGTGCCTTAACAATGCACCCATTCACCGTCAATCCAAAACCTCGTGGGCACACTAGTTCTCACATTACCATACCTACAACAACCATTTGGGATTGAGACAAATGGCTTCAACTATGATATTGGTGTGGCTCTTACTTAGCATGGGCATCTAATGGCTTACCATAGTGAGACACTTTTAGACATAGACCAAAAGTACCCCACTTATGAAAAAGAAACGTATTCCATTTTGCAAGCCTACTGTCAATGGAAGCATTACATTATGAGGAAGGAAATGGTCATCCACACCGAACACCAACCTCTATAGTTCATACAGACACAAGGGAAATTGCAAAACGATTACCATCATAAATGGTCCACCTATTTGCAACAATTCCATTTTAACATTAAGTATAAGAAGGGAAACACCAATAATTTTGTTGATTTCCTCATCCAACAAATGGTCATGGTGCTAATCACTGTGCTCAACTCCTGTGGGAACCAGACATTGGAGTGGCAAAATCTTTACAAGAGCGATCCAGAATTTGGCATCATATACCAAACACTCCTAGAAGGGAAGAAAATTCCAAATTTTCACCTTCGGGATGCACTGTTATGCCACCTGGAACACAACTGTGTTCCTTCAAGTGAGCGTGCCAAGATGATTTGGGAGGTGCACTATAGTCAGGTTGCTGCACATTTCAGAGTAGAGAAAATAGTGGCAATATTTCAGAAGAATTTTTATTGGCCGAAACTTTGTCAAGATGTTGGGAAGTACATTAGATCATGCACCGCTTGTGCCATTTCCAAACCAACCATCAAGAATAAAGGCCTGTATACTACTCTAACTACTCCTAGCTAGCCTTGCAAATATATCTCCATGGATTACGTGTCGGGCCTTCCTTCTACTAAGCACGGAAAAAATTGCATTTTTGTGGTTTTCGACAGATTCTCTAAGATGGCCATTATGGCCACCTACAAGGAGAGTATCACAACAAAGGTAACTGTTAAGCTCTTCTTTGATTGTGTATGGGTAGACTTTAGGATCCCATAGCCCATTGTCTCAAATCAGGATGGCAGATTCCTGAGTGAATTTTGGTAAATTCTCTGGTTGATGATGGATATAAAACCTACTAAGTCCACAACTTTCCATCCCCAAACTAATAGCCAAATAGAGGTATTAAACAGCAAGACCGTACAAATCTTGCGCATGTACAACTTGAAAAATTCACATATGTGGGGATGAAAGTCTCCCCTATGTCTAACATAGCTACAATAGAGCTCTCCACAACTCAATAGGCCACAACCGCTTTCAGGTAGGGTTGGGATTTTAGCCATTATGCCCTATTGATGTGGCCATACCATTTGTAGCCACTCATATAGATTCGAATAATGTTCAGTCTGAAGTTGAAAGAGCTAAAAATTTGATTGAGCACATTCAACACATCTGCCAGTAGTTCCATGATGTATTGGACAGAGTCAATGCTAAGTAGAAGTAGTGCCATGATCAACATTGAGTGTCACACAAGTTCCAAGTGGGTGAAAAGGTTTGGCTACAATTGTAGAAGTAGAACCTTCCTCAAACCCATCACAAGATTCTCCCACTCTCATATGGGCCATACACCATCACCAAGGCAATCGGTGTCAATGCCTTCAATATTAGCATCCACCATTCCTTGGTATGCACCCAATGTTCATTGTAGATCGCCTTTGGCCATACTTTCCAACATTTTTGGACACATCTGACATTGTAGAACAAATCAAACCAATAGAGCTCAACCTAGACTACATGGAACAAGCGATAACTTATCAGATCATGGACATAAAGATCAAGAAGACTTGTCAACAGAGGATACAACTATATCGAGTTGTCAAAGTAGGCGACCTCCTTCACCAAGGAAAGTGGTTCACCAGGGACCACGTTCAATAGAAATTTCCTCACCTCATGGAGGCTCTGCACACAATGGGGGCCATTGCTTCCTAAAGGGGGAGGAATGATCCAGGTGGATATTGGTTTCCACTTGCATATTCCTCCTAGACCCCCTAGTCAGTTTCATCTATTTCCTTTCTCATTTCAACATTTACTATTTTTAGTAATTTTTTAAGTCCTAAACTTTCGAAGTAGTTTTAACCCCCTAAATGGTGTTTTTTTTTGGGGTCCAAGATAGGCCCAAAGTTGTAGGGAAGGGACTATAGTGAAAGCTATAATACTCAGAGAGACCTTTCCAACAAGGTATCATACATGCCAAACAGAGATAATATGACGAAGTTATAAGCCCGGGAAGTTGGCTTCCCAACTAATCCCAACAGGGCCCACAAACTCTTGGTGTTTCATCTCATGGGGTTAGGGTTAGGGTTTTTTAGGTTTTTATCATGTTTTCCAATAATAAATTGGCCCTTGAACCTCATTGTAATATATTTCAACAACATGTAGCTGCCACATCTCTTCTCAGAGATAAGCTACCATTGCACGAGCTATCTTATTTCCATTCTATTTGTAAGAATAGTGCATTGTTTTTCTATGAACGAAATGAAGTTCTTTTCTTCTACATCTCTGTTTTTATTATTATATCTATAAGTTTTTGTGATCCCATTTAGGTTCAATTCACATGATTCATACAAAAAACATCTACAAAAGAAGGAAATGTTAAAGAGGTGTTTGAATGGCTACAAGGCCATGTTCATGTTGAAAATGGTTACAATATGGGTAACCATAATCTCCACTATGGGTTTCTCTATAATCTATACAATCTTACATCTATGCAATTGGCCTATAATGCAAGAGGATCTAGTTGAAATTATTAGAGGATGCATATTTTATTGTACCAGTAAGTCTTATAATATAAATAAAGGTTTATATCACCCCTTAAATGTACCTACTAGACCTTTGTAGAGCATATCCATTGATTTCATGGTTTATTTTCCAATAATAAGGAAGCATCATGACTATCAATTTATAGTGGTAGAGAAGTTTAGCAAGATGTCATTCCCATTCCTTACAAAAAGACCATCAAAGGACAAGATACAACAAGCATTTTGTTTGGAAATTTCTAGGTTCACTTTGGGGTACCAAGAAGCATTATATTTGATAGAGATGCTAGAACTATTGGTACCTTTTGGACTACACTATGAGAGAATATTGACATGAAGTTGAAAATATCCACTACTTTCCATCCATAGATAGATGGGAAGAAAAAAGTTGTCAATAGGACATCTATTCTACTTTTTGGGAATTAAAATCAAAAGCATCCAAGGAATTGGGGAAATGAATTGATTTATGTTAAGCATTATTATAATACATAAATCTACTATTAGAAAGCCTCTTTTAAAAATTCTTTGAGTATTTGGCAACTTTTCCTTTATATGTTGCATGTGGACAACACAGAGGAGTGAGTGAAGACACCACAAGAAGCATTGAACGACAAAACATTCATTAGTAAGATTAGGAATATCCATTTTCAAGTATAAGAGACATTTAATAATTCATAGGAAAAAGTAGAAATCCCTACAGGACCAACAAAAAATTGAGAAAGCATTCAATGTGGGAGATCGAGTATGGTTTTATCTAAAAAATAAGGATACAATATTCTAGTAAGAAGAATAAAACTTTTTAGTATGGTGCTTTTGACATTTTAGATTAGGGTGATAAGTAGTGGACCTAGATGAATAAGAACTCTAGGGAATTGAGAACATTGATGCGAAAGGGGTGGTTCCTATGATGAGGTTTCCTGAGTATATCCCTCAGAGGAAGGGAAAATCTAACGTCACGAAGGATCCGGATACGGGGAAATTTTCAGTGTCAACACCTTTGCTACCTAATCAAGTTGTGTTCAAGGGTCCTAGGTTGGCTCTATTGACAAGGTTAATCTTCTTTGTGGACAGAGACAACCCCTCTAGTCCAATGATTGGGTCTAGCAACTGAAGTGACAATCAACTTGACATCTGCCTAGGTTATAATTGAAAAGTAGAATGAAATATATGACCTACCTCATTCTGCTGTTATTCTAATTTCCTTTGTTAAGGGCCTCGAACTGCTTGTGTCATGGACTTGTTTCTGCTTCTCTCAAGGCTTATGTACCTACACAAGTGATCAACAAACAAAAAAGCATGCTAAAACCAATATCAAATCCAATAAAAACCTACTTAACTGATCAAGGAATACTAAGCTAATGCATACATGAACATATATATTTTGGGAAGATGATCCAGTGGTTGTATATTATTTAAGGAATAAAGGGAAGCTTACAACCATGGCCTTGATGTTGAGAGGCTCTCCTTGAGTTATAATCCATGTCCAAGCCAAGAAACTCTCCAAACAATCCTTCTCCAAGTCTAATGAATAGCCTCTAAGCATAAGCTCAGCATAGGGGTGCAAATGGACAGAGACCAACCATTTGGGAATGGGACAGGAGGAATTTATAAGCTGGGAGAGGGAGTTAGGACTTCTCCAAAAATAGGATTATGTCCAAATATAAATGAGGTAGCTCATGTAGATAAGACAAATAGGTCAAAATGGGAGGATTTGATCTTATCTATGTGAAAACACCTCCAACTCACTGCTCTAGAAACTTCTAGATCATGAAGCTTCTCATCTCCTTTGGGAAAATTACCTTTCTGTGATCATCATCGATATGCAACTGAATAGAGTGATGCTGTCATAGGTGATACATAGTGAAACAAGAAACCATCATTGTTTTGAGCTTCATAAGAGAGATGACTCTCATTTTAGGTTTTAAGAGCTATTTCTTCAAGGAAATCTCGAGGTGTTTTCCAATCAAAGTATTAAGAGGGATTTGAGATATATACATGGATAAACATAGTATATATTCGTCATGTTATGGGAACTTCAGGGTATGTCATGGGAAACTGTAGGAGGCGTGAAAATATACTATGTAACAAATGCCCTCTAAAGCATGAAGGCAGAATGAGGAGTGATCGTTGAGATGCTTTACAAGCTCTTGCAAGCATGAGGAAACACACTGTGAGGAGACCTACAAATCAATGACACATATACATATACATATATAATATCAACACATGGATCCGTGGCATGGATTCACCCATCTAGATGATGAGGACTATATGGAAAGGTCCATGGTATGGGTGCATCCATCTAGATAATGAGGATCATAATAAATATAAAGTCCCATAGCATGGTCACAACCATCCGTATAGTAGAAACATGTGTATAATCATGAATGACATATAACTCCATGCAGCGTGAGTCATAACAGAAAAGACCCAAGGTCTTGCACTCCATCCAAACCCGATCAATGTACAAATCCTAACATGAAAATAAATTTGTTGAGGTCGAACATGCTAGAAAACAACCTGATTATCGGCCATTGATGTGGACCTTTAATAGGTACGAGTTAAACCACCAATAATGATACTAGATCTCAAGGTACTACAATAAAATCCATGAATGTGATAATGAATATGAGGTCGAAAACTTGGCGAATCATTTGATTGAAAGCTAATGATGAAGACTTGTCATTAGATGTGAAGCACTCGCCATTAGCAAATACCAACTCTAAGGTACTGAAAGGGAGCTTCTAAGTCATATTCCTGGATAATAATTTGAAGTCGAAAGAAAGTGACCCGTCGAGGGAGGGAAATGATGAATCCCCCATCATCGATATCAAACAAGGAATAAAGTGGAATAATTGTCAAGACTATTGTAATTACTCAAACAATGTATAGGTAAATAACCATAGATTGGACTTCTCTTTAACATTGGTGACATGACTCTAGAGTGTGGCAACATTTGACTCAAGATAGGAATAAAGGTCATTATGAGAAAATGGAATAGTCAAATGAGAGGAAACGCAGATCACCCAAACCTAGGAGGAAAAGTGATTGAGAGAGGATATCCCAAACCCGACATGAGAGAAAAAGAGTGTCATGTTCAAGAGTGATATGCTACCTATACAAAGCTTGTTTCATCTTCATTCCCTCCCCGCTATTTCTAATGACTACCCCAATTATTTTTATCACAAGCTTGAAGGGGATAGCATATGCTTATCATGTACATTCATTCTTCGAATGATTCCATCCTAATATGTTTTACAAGCCTTAGGAAGGAGAAGCTTGGCTTCATCATATTTAGAGAGTATCTTTTTCATATTTAGAGAGTTTGAAAAAGAAATCGAAAAGAAACTCCATCATGTCCCTTTTCGTAATTCGTCCCTTGAACTCGAAAAGGTAGAAAACAATATCTAAGGGAACCTCTTAACCATGTTGACCAAGGTGTACATTTTTCGTAAATAGTCAATATCAGCTCGAAAAAGGGGTAAACGTATACTGAGGTGACATCGATTCATATAATTTAACGAGTTCAAAACGACAAGTACTTGACAATATTTTTAGTTTTCGAGAGACAAAAAAGAGCTCAAAGATGACTCCAGGGGGGTTCCTTTTTCGTTTATTTAATCAGACCGAAAAATAGGGAAAATAAAACTCATGAGAATCGGTCAATAATGATCATTGTTCACTTTGAAGGTACCTGTAACTGCACAAGAAACACACCCATCACTGATATCGAGAGAAAATATTATGAAGATGTCAACAAAAATGAATTAAAAAACTTATAAATAGGCAAACGTAATTTTATTTTTTACCATTTTACCAAAGTGATCTCTAAAAGTGCATTTTTTGCCCTAATTTTCTTGATTTTCTAGTGGCTGTTGCTAGAGATCTAGGGTACCATTTCACAAACCGTCTGTGATAAGTAAGAGGCCCATCCCTTCTCTTGAATTTTATCACTTGCTTATGCATTCTAAATGGTAATTTTTATGTTGTAAGGGAGGATTTTAAAAATTTAGGGCATTGAAGACCATCACAAGTATGGTCACCGGACCCGCAATGATCACGCTTGAGTCCAAAGGCTCGCACTATGCCATCACACTCTCTGTAAAAACAGGCATGATGACATCGAGGGTAGATTTTTAGGAAAGAAAACTCTCTTTTTAAGAAAAAAATGATGAATTTTATCCATGAAAAAGGCACTAACAAGTGTCAAATGATGTTTTGTAGGAAATCATGGTCTTGGAGTGGAAAGAAAGAGGCCATAAGGTTGAAGACCTCCAAGCAGATTAGGATCCTGAATGCATAAATGCTCTGAGGAATTACGAGTTGTTCAAATTCTTCAGGACTATAGGATTAAGGGCTCAAATGGAGTTTCTTCCCTATCTGATTAGTCTCTAGGATGTAGATTGAGAGATCTTCATCATATAAAAGGCCAAGAACTAGAATTATAGGAGATAGATATCTACTTCATCACAAGATTTTTCCGATGAGGGGAAGAAGTCCAACTCTTTGGATCTCACCAAGGAGGTGAAAGTACAAGGACTTTAGTCTAGAAGCATTGTCCTGGTGCCAAAATGACCAATGGAGGTAAGGTGAAGATAGTGAAAATAACCAAGGTAGATACCTTGTAAGTTAATCAGATCACCATTACGGTCATAGAGTACCCACGCTGAGGAAGACACATTCAATGTGCTACAACAAGCACCATCAGAAAAACAACGTAATGGCTTGACAACATCTGCAAACTGAGTGGAACACAAGGTAAGTAGAAAAACACATGTCTGCAAAGAAAGCAAGCACACACCAAAAAATAAAAAATGAACACTAATGAATTAACACACTAATGTATAAAAGTCATTACATGAATTTCACGCATAATACCTTTTCAGACAAAACCCATTACGGGGTTGTGACAATGCATCTCCCTCATAATCACATAGCTCATAGGAACCTTTTTGTAAGACACACTTAACTATATAGGACCCATGCCATATGGGTTTGAACTTCACTGCTCCCAATTTATCATTGGCTTGATCATAAAGAAGGACCAAGTCACCTTCAGCAAAAGTGTGAGGAGAAACGGTTTAGTCAAAATGAGATTTGACTCATTTCTTGTGATATTCGATGAGCATCACAACAATACAATGAGTCTCATCAATCCTATTAAGGTACAATAGCCACTCCTCTTCGGGCGAGATATTCGAAAGAAGTTTGATAGCTAGCTTAAGCGAAGGGATTTCACATTCGATTAGAAGAGATTCCTGTAAACCATATACCAGTTGGAATGGAGTGTATCTAGTGGTTGTCTTAGTAGAAGTTATGTAAGCCCAAGGAGCTGAGAATAGCATCAAAAGAAAATCCTTTTTGTGATTCTCAATGGTACGTTGAAGCATAGTAATCAAAAATTTATTAACAACCTCAACTTGGCCATTGGCCTGTGGATAATAAGGAGTTGAGTTATCATGTTGAAGGCCCAACTAAGTAGTCAGCTCTACCATCATGTGCTGATGAAAATGTGATCCATGATCAGTCACGATAACTTGAGGAACACCAAAACATGCTATGACGTGGTTAAAATGGAACTGAACAGCAGTAATACTGTCAGCATTATATGTAGGCATCGACTCACCCCTTTAGTAAAATAGTCAATGACGACGATTATATAACCATGCCCCCCAGGCGAGCGAGGGTTACATGTCATGAAATCAATGCCCCATTTAGAAAATGGGCCAATGGTAATTACTAGGTGTATGGGTGCAAGTGGATGTGCTACTTGCAGTTTAAAATCTAGCATTCATGGCATTTTTTGAGAGCTATAAAGAAATATTTAAAGATATAAGGCCAGAAATAACCGACGTGGAGGATTTTCTGAGTAGTGGCATATATAGACATATGACTGCCACATGCACTAGAGTGGAAATCATTTAAAATCCGCTCAACCTCTTCTAGGATGAGACACCTGTGAAGAACAGAGTCCACACCGACCCGATACAGTGTATCACCGAGGATCCGATAGGGTTGCTACTGATGGTGAATGCGACATCAATTGGATTGAGACAACTCAAATCAAAAAGTTTGGGTTTGGAGATAAACAATAAAATCTCCATACCATGGGTCAAGAGTGATGATCAGAAACAAAGTTTCATCGGGTATCTTCTTAGTAAAATTAGTTGAAGTTCTTGCAGACAAAAGAGCACAAGTCAACTTAGAAAAGACAAGCTATTTCTTTGATTTGGTCACAATAAATTCCAAATCAAACTCCTGTAGGATTATGATCCATTTGGAGTATTTTTCCCCGAGCAACTGGCAACTTAGAATATGTGTCATGGGGTTGCAATCAGAAATCACTATGGTTTTCTATAAAAGGATATAGTGTCGAAATCTTTGGATGACATGAACTGCTACCAATGCAAGTTTCTCGACATGGGCATATTGAGACTCAGTATTGAGAATATTTTGGCTCAAATAATAAACCATATGCTCATTTCCATAGTCGTCATGTTGAGCTAACACCATAGCAATAGTAGTATCATTTGCAACCAAATATAGGAAGTAATCGCAGCGATAATTGTGGGGATGCAGTAAAGTATCACTGGTAAGCATGTTTTTTAAAGAATCGAATGATTTATGGGAAACTTCATACCAAATAAAATGGATCCCCTTCTTAAGTAAGTGAGTAAAACCCTTGGTGAGTTTGGCATAATTAGGGACAAATCGATAGAGAAAATTAGAATTTCCCTATAGGCTCTGCAATTACAGTAATGATGTAGGGGGGTAAACTGACAATGGCCTCAACTTTCAAAGGACCAATTAGGATACCTTGGCGAGACACCACAAAATCGAAGAGTTAGTTAGACTCGATGCAAAAGATGCACTTGTGTGGATTGATACAAATATTGTAATGCCGCATTGTAGAAATATGGATCTTAAGTGATCTGGATGGTCATGACGCTTAGCAGAATGAGCTGCTAAGTCATCGAGGTATGGCTGAACAATGTGTCAAATGTTGTGAAATGCATAAGACATTCCTTGTTGGAAGGTAGCGCCAACATTATTAAAACCGAAAGGGAGTTTTTTGTAAGCGAAAGTACCCTAGGGACAGATAAATGCCATTTTATGTTGATTTGCGAGTGAAATGTTAATCTAGTTATAGCCAGAAAAATTGTCCATGAACGAGAAAATCTCACTCCCAACACATTTCAATAATGATTTGATCGATAAATGGAGTAGGATAATTGTCCTTAGGACACGTGCGATTGATATCGTCGTAATCAACACAAACATGTATCGTTCTGTAGTTTTTGGAAATAGGGACAATATTGGACACTCAATCTGTCAATGGAATAGGATAAATAAAGCTCGCTTTTAAAAGACTCTCAACTTCTAATTTGATAGCAGTAACCTTTCAAGGGTGCACAGGGTGAAGTCATTGTCAAACAGGCTTAGCACCAGGATAAGTCAAAATCTCATGCACCACTACTACTGGATCGATACCAGGAATTTCCTCATATGAGCAAGCGAAGAAGTCTCATAATTATTTAAAAATTTGAGTATAAATCTTGATCTCATCTAGAGAACTGGAAACCCCAATATGAATGTTCTCAACAATTCCACGTTTAATGGCAATGTCAAGAGGCATAGTAGTAGTGGTGTTCCCCATATTTCCCTTCAACAAGACCTCATGCACCAGGACAGGTGTCTGAAGTGGAGGTGTGGGACAATGAGAAACATGTGCTTCAAGACAGGAAGGCATCTCATCAAGGCTAGGAAGAAATGAAGAACAATGATGTAGATCATTGCATGTAATTTCATTAGATACATGACCTCAACGATACTCTTGTCTGTGGGGAATGTCTCATTCAAAGGTTCTGGAAAATCCCAAGAACCAAGCCAAGGAGATGGCACAAAATTGTCTAGGTTCATACTGAAAATAGTATGACTTTCTGAAGTGGCCATTGAAGCCAAGACAATATCTTGATAATTTTTCTCCAATGGACTTAAAGGAATAACATTTCCAAATGAATCAATCTGATCTATGGTAGGGATAATCCAAGGATCCATAGGAACCAAGATCATATTGAATGAATGAACATTCGGAGGTGGGAGAGTAAAAGTATCCATTAATGCAGAGTCCTTGAAGAGACATGCCCCCACACTCTTGTAATAAATTTTAGTATTTCCCACATAAGGAATGTTGTCATTTGATGAACTAGAAGAAAAGAAGGATAATTGATCAAGAATGTTTATTTTTCCTTCATGAGGAAAGCGAAGCACGTGGAACAAGGAAGACACCACAAAAAGTATGGTGTGGGTTCAACTTCACCCAAGAAGAAGGTTGTAGTTGAGATTTGCATCTACAACTTCTACTTCTAATTCAACAGTCTTTCCTTTTAATGTAATCGACAAGTTCATGAGAATATCATATGGACATGAAGCTCTGTTGTCAAAGAATTCGAGGGTGTTTAGAGATTGGTTAAGAGAAGGAGAGCCAATGGCTTTCCAAAATGAAACTGACATGATGCAGGTAGAGGAAACTTCATCAATAATCATCCAATGAGTCATCTTTCCTTTGATAAGGAACTGTATCATAAATGCAATCTGATGAGGATGACGAGGTACGTGATTTTCTAGATCAAAGGTAATCAGACACAAATCAGAAGGATCAATCACACCTATGGTAGACAATAGTGACTTCCACTACATTAGATAGGATTGGAGAACCTCCAAGGAAGACATCACCAAAGGTGCCTTAGCTAAATCCTCAACAATATTATAATGTTGCGCAGCACTAGCATTCAAATTAAAAGATGATTTCCAAAGAACACCTTTGGGAGGTGGTTGGATAACAGACTCACTATTAGGGAACTCGATCTAGAGTGGACCAAAACTGGACAAAGTAGAAGTAGAAGGAATATTGTTAGCTTCTTTCTCCATCGTCTACTTAGGCATGGTTTGATAGTCTTTAGTTTGAGTAGCAATCAAGATCGATGATGAACCTTGCATCATGAACACTTGGGAACCTAAGGAAGTAGAGGACTATGATTGGTCTACCAAGTGCATCTACTCAGATGGAAAGGGTTCTTTTAAGACATCCAGAGTCCCTTTGAACAAGTGATTAACTTCATAATGTCGGGAACAATCGTTAGTGTAATTATGCTCCTCACAGATGAGACAAGGATATTTTGGCTTTCTTCTAGAAGCATTATCAACAGATGATTTATGAGGGTCTTGTTTTGAGGCATCAGTGTTGGCCTTACCTTTGCCCTTATTTTTACCTTTAGAGGCCTCATCTGTTGTGGTAGACTGAACAACATGTACCTCAAAGGTTTTCGCAGGACTGGATGAATTTTTCGAGGGAATATTAGAACCATTGTTCGAGATAGATTTCTACTTCGAAGAAGCTTTCATGGAAGTTTAAGACACGAAACCAATCACACGATCAATAGGTGGTGTATCCAAAGACTTTGACGATGTTAGATCCAATGATGGTCTCAGAGCATTAGGCAACATCTCGTACAATGTGCCAGATTATGAATAGACCAAGTCTAAGTACTGGGCACAGGTGATAACTTTCTCTTCATTAGCACATCCACCCATAGTTATGTCCTTAGAAATATTTCTAACGAATGATTTTGTGAACCATTTTGTCAACAACTCATCAACAATCTCAAATTTGATGAGTCGATGCCAACGCCCCCATTCATGGATATGATCAAAGATGTGGGTTGCAGTGTCTTTCTTAAGAAATGTAAGAAAATTAGTATCAATTTTTATATCGAACTGAATATTGGAAATGAGTAAGGAAAACCATAGCTAGAGAGTTGAAGTCACTGTAGGTACCTCAAGGAAACTCGATATACCATTTAGCGATATCACCTGGGATAGTTCTCTAAAAGAGTTGAATATGGATATAATGATTGACATACGAGTTGGAGGAGCACTAGAGGTGATATGTGATAACATGGGCTTACGGGTCCTCCTTAGCTTTTCCCTCAAATTTCGGGCAATTGCTTGGAATTTTCATTGGAATTGGTGGCTTTTAAGGTGAATGAAGAATGGGATCATTCATGAGCCTCAAGAGATCCGGTAGCTCCAATGTAGCTAAGAAAGGAAATTTCATGTTAAATGACATATAGGGCCTTTGAGGAGACCCCAACTATGGATTCCAGTCTTGCTAGTAAGCATTTCCCCCCCATAGTGGAGGATTTTGTCCATACGGGACCTAATTTTTCCCCCACTGAGGGTTCCCTTAACCATAAGGGGGATTTGGGGCAGGGTTGGCTTGATATTGTCCTACCATAGGCCATTGATAAGAATTGTACATGACATACGAGTTATAAGATTGTTGAACCTCTTGATCTTGGATGTAAGGTGATTGACCTTGGTGCTATAGGGGTTGTCCTTGAGCTTGTAAAGGCTCACCTTGCGGACATGCATATAAAGCTTGTCATTTCCAAGGTTGACCTTATTGTTGCAAAGGCTTACTTTTCTATTCTAAAGGTTGACCTTGTTGCTACAAAATTTGGCCTTGCGAAGAAAAAGGTTGAGAGGACTACTGAACCAACTGAATTTGTAGCTACAAAGGTTGTTGTGATTGGGGTGAAGGTTTCCCCTATTGTTGTAATTGTTGGCCTTGCTGCCACAAATATTTCCCTTGCCTAGGAAAAACTTGATATATCACAATCTTAATGATTTCAATACTCGAATTATCAAATATCGCTTTTGAAGAAATGCTCAAACTGCCCAAAACAAGCCCTCTCTCCTCCCCTCCAACCAAATTTGAAAATTCAATGTGGCAGTCACCTTCACTACTTGATTGTTCCAAAATTAAAATGAAAATTAAAATGAATATATACTAGTATTTCTTATTGCACTAATTAATTATATATTGTGTGCATATAAGAATTAAGCACTATAAAAGAATGCAGTGTAAACCAATTTTCAAAAGAGGGAAAAATTTTAGAGAAAAGAAAAAGAAACGAAACCCCAACGTTTCCACGGAATAATCCAAACCTATAAAGGCTTAATAGGCACTAGAATATATGTTCTCTTTGTGAATGGGATATCTATCCAATTTGTCGGTGAAGCAGCATGTTAAAATATATAATGGGTGGAAAAATAATAAAGATATATGATATTATGTGTGAATAAAAGAAAATTAGTATCGTCATAATATCTTTACTAAAAACGATATGAAAGTGTACTACCTTCTCGTCCATTTTCTTCTCAGTAATAGTGGTTTTCCTCAATCATTTGTTTTTTCATGTTTTTCCTAGTGTTTTTTAGATATACTATTCCAATATAATATAAAACACCTGTACATTTATCCTTTCAATTCTTCGAATATGATGTCCTAATTAAACCCATCTAAGTCTCCAAAATTTAATTCCAAGCTGTGACAAATAATTAATTATGTATACCATTGAGATAAGAATTTGAAGTCATCATACTATGGGAAAATTATAATGTAAATGCCCTAAGTTAACGAAGTCATAATGAGAATGTGGATACCTACTAAATAGATTTGTAAGACACTCTCAACATGGTGTGGTGATCAAAAGTGGCAAGAAGATCATGTGTATACATACACACATACGTACATACATATAGTAAGTTATTAGTTGAATTCTAGTAACCAAGTACAAATATCTTGCCACATGACCATCTGATATATAGAAGACTGCAAAATTTGTGGTCCAATTTAATACAACATAAGAAAATAATCTATAGATTTATTCAAATGACTTCTTGTAAATAAAATGGTAATATTCACATACATGGGTGATCCTATCTAGGTTCTTGAGTTTGTGTGAAGTGACAAAAACACGTTGAATTTTGTAGATTTAGGTAATGGCACCAACCTTAGAGTTGGAGATGTAATTCTTTGTACATTAACTTACATAGGAGGGGAACCATATATCATGAACATCCTATCTCAGGTGGGGGATATCCAACTTGGACATGCCTTATGTTGCACAACCATGAATACAAGGGCTATGGAATGTCTCCTTAATATGGTTTGGTGCAATGATGTGGAAAATGTGTCAAGGAGGCAGATGTCATTAGAGATTGTTTTCTTAACTCGACCCTTGGATAAGAGAGATTCAATTTATCTAAAATGTTGTCTGCTTGTTAGTCTTTATTTCTCTAAAACATTCAATGTAGAATTTCCAAGGAATGTGGATAGTTAATAGACATGGAGTTACGTTGAAACTTTAAGATTCATCCACTCAAAATAAAAATAAAAATAAAAATAAATTTTAATTATTGTTGATTGGAATTGTCTTGATACCTTATAAAATCGAAATAAAAATCTTAATTATTTCCAGTTAGAGTTCTTTTGATATATAAAATGCTCATCAAGGCTACATGTAAATATAATTATGCAACCATGTTAGAATGAATATGAATATATATATATAGATATATATTCAAGTTGTGAGTGAAAATTGTTCCTAACGCTACGGTCGGTTCTAAACATGCTTCTCCCTTTCACAAATTGTTGTTCAACTATTCTACCATGTTCACTGTTAGGCCCCTATACTACTAGTGTAACCACTTATTATTAGTAGTACAACCCCCTTATTATATTGATGTACCCATGTAGTGCCCATATTGTTATTATTGTGCCCCATAGAAACCCACTATTGTTATTATTGTGCCCTTACATTATTATTGTTATGTTGGAATCGCGCTGAATCTCGGGTCTGAATTTCAGAGCTGTTCGCGCTATATTTGCGGAGATATGATATGAGGAAGTTGGTCTTCTTGCAGACTCCTGAATTACATTCCAAACAGTTGACCTGGGGAAAATTGTCATAACTTTCTCTCTGAGGATCGGATTGAAATTTCATCAGAAGGTACAGAAAGAGGAGGGACTGTAGTTTCTTTTATATACTTTTCAGAGCCAAAGGTCGAAACAGTGACTCATGGCACGTTATACAATTTTTCTCTACTGAACTAGTCTATAATCAAGTCACTATGGGAGATTTCACATAACTCTTCCTTGGAGAATCCAAATTGGATCAGATTGGTGGCATTGGAAAGAGGACATAGAGGGCTACTGTAGGTCACAATTTCAGAACTTAAATGTACGAAAGTACAAAGTTACAGGTGTTTCAAGATCAAGCTCCTAAAATCAAGAAAAAGAAAGATGAGGAAGTTTGACGGCAAGGATCCGGTAAATTGGATACTTCAGATGGAGCAGTATTTTGATCTACATGGTATACCACTATTACAAAAGGTATGTATTGCATCTTCATAGTTAGAACCTGATCAATTTTTATGCTATAAAGGGCTTTGTTATCATAAACGACTTGTTACATGGTCAATTCTCATGGAGGAAATGATAGCACATTATGAGGATACAAAGAGCAACACCTTCTTTAGAGCAACAC